>PVJH01011802.1:26365-67219 GCA_004026705.1 Nesogale talazaci | reverse complement strand
TTCTCAATTCCTCTTGCCCCCCCCCCATTATGAACCCTTGTAAATTATAAATCACTATTGGTTTCATGTCTTATGCCATCTGCTGTCTCCCTTCACCCATGTTTCTGTTGTTCATCCCCCTCGGGAGGGGGTAATATGTCCATACTTGTGATTGGTTCCCCCATCTTCACACTTCCCTCCACAACTCCCCCCCCCGCAACCATGCGTCTACTCTCATTTTTTGCTACTCCCATTATTGTTCCTGGGGTTTATCTGTCCTGGATTTCATTGTTGAGAGCTCTGATCTGTACCAGTGTAAACACTCTAGTCTAGTCGGGTTTGTAAGTAGAACTTTGCAAGATCATCATAATGGGGGCAGGGGAGAAAGCATTAAAGAACTAGGGCAGGGGTTGGCAAACTCTTTAACCGGAGAGTCAATCCTGTTCCTCTAAACAACTTTAAATCACTCAAGAATCTTAAATATATTTTTCCAAATTAAATCTGCATGATCTGAAATAATAATCTTCAAATGTCTTCTTTCTTTTTTAAAAATCATTTTACTGGTGGCTCATACAACTTTTATTACAATCAATACACTCATCAATTGTATGCAGACCACAGTTGTACATTTGTTGCTATCATCATTCTCCAAACACCCTCCTTCTACTTAGGCCCATGGCTTCAGCTCCCCATTTCCCTCCCTCCCCACTCCCCCTCACTCATGAACCCTTAATAATTTACAAATTATCATTATTTTGTCATATACCATCTGATGTGTCCCTTCACCCACTTCGCTGTTGTCCGTACCCCAGGGAGAAGGTTATATGTAGATCCCTGCAGTTTTTCCCCCCTTTCTACTCTACCTTCCCTCCACCTTCCCAGTATCACCACTCTCACCACTTGTCCTGAAGGGATCATCTGCCCTGAATTCCCTATATTTCCACCTCCAGTGTACATTCCCTGGTCTAGAATTTGGTAGAATTCGGATCATGATAGTGGGTGGGAGGAAGCATTTAAGAACTAGAGGAAAGTTGCATATTTCATCATTGCTACACTACCTTGACTGCACTGTGCCTTCTCCCTGCAACCCCTCTGTAAGGGGATTGCTTCACCTATTGATGGGCTTTGGATCCCTAATCTGTATTCCCTCCCATTTATAATGATGTAATTTTTAGTTCTTTGATGCCTAATACCTGATTCCTTTGACACCTCATGATTGCACAGACTGGTGTACTTCTTCCATGTGGGCTTTGTTGCTTCTGAGCTAGATGATTGATTGTTTATGAGAGGGAATGGGGTACTAACCCACCCAAGGTGAGTGTATTGTGTATATCTCACCAGGGAAGAGGGACCACACTTAAACTTGGTGTTCCAGGATGTGAATGTAACATGACAGCAGGGAGCAGGGAGCCAGTGGAGGGGTCTGAGAACCCAACCCAATCCCAACTATGTGGACAGCTGCCTCTCCCCCCAGGAGAGTTTGCTTTGGAGGACAGCACTGAAGCTGCAGCCTGGGGAGTGGGACATATCTGACCAGAGATCACGAGTGCAAACGAAGGGGGAGGAAGAGAGAGTGGAGTGCATCCTGACACACCGAGCCTTAGGACTATATTCCCACTCAGAACAGTCAGTGCACAGAGAGGATCATATGGCCGGCTCCACTGTGAAACATGGTATCCCTCGCTGGCCCAAGGCCCTGTGGGGACAACAATGAAGAAGCAGGGTCGGGATTGTACCCTGCCTGACTCCACCACATCATGGAAAAACACTAAGGGTGTGCAGCAGAGCATGGAGCTCCCAAGGGAGTGTCAAGGATATACTTTGGGACCAGGTTATGGCACCTTATCCGACTCAACCAGAAGATACTCCTTCAGGTCAATGAAGAGACCTTAAACTATTTACATGTTTTCATTGTGTTATTATTTTTATTTATGTTTTACTTATTTATATATGTTTTTTGGACATTGGGGGTTTTTTTTGTTAACATTTTATTTTCTTTGGTTGATTCATCTTAGTATGCCTTGTTTTTTGTACAAATGTCACTTCTGCAGATCTGTCTAGATAAGACAGGCTGGTTGAACAGTCTGGAGGAGAAAACAGTGGGACTGATGGTTCCAGGGGTACATGGAAGATGGGGAGCTGGGGAAAAGGAGGTGGTATTGACCAACCCAGGGATAAGGGAACAATAAGCGATTCAAAATCAGTGAGAAGCCTGATAGGGATTGATCAAGAGTAATGTAAGAGAGAAATTACTGAAACCCAAGTGGAGGCTGAACATGATAGTGGAACAAGTAAAAGGAAATAGAGGAAAGAACAGGGGTGGGAAGGGCAGGTGAAGGGCATTTATAGAGGTCACCTATGTACATAGGTGAGTATATGTATATATATGATGGGGAGATAGATCTACTTCCACATACTTATAGGGTTAGTATCTAGAGAGCAGATGGGCATTGGACCTCCACTCAAGCACTTCCTCAATGCAAGAACACTTGGTTTTCAATGTTACTTCAAAGCTACATGTTCACACTGAAAGAGCCACATCATGACTCACAAGCTGCAGTTTGCCAATCCCTGAACTAGAGGAATGGTATGTGTTTCTTCAGTGCTAGCCTGCACTCTGTCTGAGTCGTCTCATCCTTGTGACCTTCCTGTGAGTATGTGTCCAATTATCTATAGACGGGTTTTTGGTCTCCCCTCTGCCCCTACTTACTTGCTTTGGTATGATGGTTTAGGGTCTTCTGGTGCCTGATACCTGATCCTGTGAATGCATCATGTTTATGAAGGCTGGCGTGCTCTTTTATGTGGGCTTTCTTGCTTCCCTGCTGGATGACTGCTTACTTAACTTCAAGTATTTACGACCCCAGATGCTCTATCTTTGGATAGCTGGGTACCATAAACTTTCTTCACATTTGCTTATGCACCCATTTTGTCTTCAGTGATTGTGTTGGGCAGGTGAGCATCACAGAATTACAGGGTATTAGAATAATGTGTTCTTGCCTTGAGAGAGTACTGGAATAGAGGTCCTGTCTGTCTGCTTCCTTAATAATGAACATAATTATTTACATATGTGCATGCCTATATTTATGCCTCTATAAATGTCTTTTACCTCATAGTTCTTTCCTCTGTTTCCTTTTACTTCCTCCTATCATCTACCTTCATTCAGTTCTCAGTAATTCCTCTTGGCTGCGTTGCACTTGATCAAAATCCACCAAGCATTCTATGCCCTCCTTACCATTGATGTTAGATCTCTTGTTTCTCCCTTTACCTTGGGTTTGTTGACAACCTGCCCTCGTTACTTCACCTCCCTCTCTCCTGTGTCCTTCCAAAACCACCGGTCTCATTGTTTTGTCATCCGGATTGTGTATCTTGCATATCTTATATAGATATAGATAAACATGAAAAAAAGTGCCTATAAATAGTTCCAGATCTGTTTGTATTTTCCAAATGGAGTCTGCTGAAGTGCCCAAGCCCTATCCTCTGAGACCGAAGTCTGTTGGCTTTGCTCCCTTGCTGCTCTGTTGCACACCCATAGTGTTTTGCCCTGGTATCGGGAGTCAGACTGGGCACAATTTCCCCCATTGTGTCTCTAGTCAGTGAAGGAATGTCATGTCTCATGGTGGGGTCAGCCCTAAGGGGCCATGTCTTCAGTGCTGCCTTCTGTAGTGCAATCTTCAGGGGAGCCGGTCAACATAGCTGGGATTGGAGCTAGCCCCGCAGACCTCTCTATTAGTTCACTGCTTCATGCTGGTATCTTGCCCTCAAGACTTAGCGTCCCATGTTGAGGTCTGGTCTCTTTCTCCCTTTCCTGTAGAAAATTTCTTTAACATGGACAGGAGTGTACAATCTCTCTAGTAAGGAGAGGGTGTTTCTGACCACAGCAGTGGCTGACTGTCTTTGTCCCCACCATTCCTGTTAGAAGGTGTGTGGGCTCTTCAATCTAAGTGCCATCTTGAGCTGTGTGGGTCAGTGCAGCTGATACTCACTTTGTGCTTCAGGAAAGCATACAACCTCTGAAGTTGGAATGCAGGGTGATTTTGATTGGCCTGTAGGACACCTAGGTTTGGAAGGTAGGCTTTGCTGGGGTTCTGCAGTTTCTGGGTTCTGGGTTCTGCAGGTTCTGGGATTAGCAGTATGCAATGGAGGAAGGCATTTCCCTGTTTCAGGAAATCCCACAGAAGATTGCACTGTACTTCTCTGTCCTTCAGTAAAGAACTATTCCTACTGACAAGACTCATATTATCTTGCTCATCGCTAGCTTTCCATCATACTTTCCTTTTCTTCCCTTCTTTCATTCGATGAACAATCATACAAAAAACATTTGTCCTTGAGCCGATGTGGACTCATGGAATCCCTCTGTGTGTCAGAGTAGAACTGTGTGTGCTCCACCAGATTCCAATGGCTGCTTTGGGGGATGAAGATGGCCAGGCCTTTTTTCCAAGATGCCTCTGGGTTTACTTGAACTTCCAATATTTGCTTTCTTGTCAGTGCCTTAAGTGTTTTCATTTCTCAGGGACTTCCAATGAATAAGAGGCACCTCTAATATACTAGTACTTGAGATTATATTAAAAAGCACTTTCGTCGAGCAGGGATAACAGTTTTACAAATGGTATGATAAGAGCAGGGACTCAGCATGGAGAACAGAAGAGAAGGGCATTTGCTGCAACCAGGGGAGGGAATGTATTGCCAAGAAGACTTCCTGGAGGTAACAGTTCCTGACTGGCAGAGAGCAAAGATGAAGCTTTCTAATCCCGTGAACTACAGTCGCAGAAACCTACAGTTCTGCCCTGTCCTCTTGAGTCACCACAAGTAAGAATTGACTCCATGACTGTGAGGTTGGTTTGGAGAGTAGAAATAGACCTGGTGGTGGTAGTTAAATAATACATTGTCAAGATTATTAAGAGTGAAGTGGTGGAGTTTAGCCTGTCAATCAGGTGGCAACTTGATGTCCTCATTTGGAGGCGCTAAGGAGGGAACTATCTCATGGGAGGCAGGACATACACTCCTTTGTGAGACATTCCCGTTGACACCCCACAGGGAGCTATGCTTATGGCACCCAGAGCCTTGGAGCTGGAGGAGCCATGTGGAGACCCACACCAGTGCTGAGATGCTTCCACTACCACAAGATCCATAAGACCTCCCACCCACTGTCCTGTGATCGTCCTGCATTTGGTGTCATTGCATGCTTTGCATGAGTTTGAAGAGAAATTCACAGACTGATACTGGTCTGATGGGCTAATAGTGGATTTGTGCACTTGATCTGGACTGGGCTGGGGTGTTTTCTTTAAAGCACAATTGCTCTTTATATCAAGTCCTTTCTTAAACACATATGAGTATCTCTGGATTTGTTTCTCTAGTCAATCCTGACGAACACATTGGTGAAAGGAAGGGAAGAGTATATCCCAGACAGGGATCTGGAAATGACATATTTGAGGTCCCCACGCATGTCCAAAGTTAGTGAGATGAAGTTTTGCCAGCTTTCCTTCTCAGGATGAGTTTGGTTGTACATTTTTTAAGGGAGATTTGTTTGCTCTTCTGGAAGTCCATGTTAATTTCATTATTCTTTGACAACATAATTAAAATCCATCAAGGCATTCCAAGATTCCTTATTCATTATCGAAATTTCTTATTCATTATCTACATAATGAATAAGTGAATAATTGAACTCTGGTAAATACAATGGAATACTACATATAATAAAAAATAGTGACAAAAGGATGAAACACCTCATTTTGTGGAAATACTTGGAGAGCGTTGTGCTGAATGAAGTTAGCCACCACAAGTACAACATGAGTCCCCTGAGTAATTTCAAATAGCAGAACAGGCATAAGGGAAGATGCACACAATTATTCCTGGACTGAAGATCAGATACTCTGGCATGAGCTAGACCAAACCCAATGATTCATACACCATCAAAAAAGTTGCAGATAGCTCCTGTGTTGAACGACATCTCCACCTCCGACTCTCATATACCTGTAAAGGCCCACAGAGGGGTGAGGGCAGGAAACCTGTGGCAATGGGGTATCAGGACACTATATCCCCACAGTAAAGTGAGGGTAGACCTCATTCTGGTGTGCTAATCCTTGAGAGTATTGGTCTTGCTCCAAGCATCTCATTTCCAGAGATGACTGCAGGGCTGGCCTCAGCTTAAGGATATGACCTCTTCCTGGATGACAGTGTGACAGTGGACAGCCCTAAAGTTACAGCTTGGAAAGAGTAACTGATCTGACCCTTACACATAGGCAAATCAAGAGGGGAGTGCAACCGACCTGTGATGGGAACAAAGCCACAAAGTCCCTGAGGGATCCCAATGGTGGACTTCTAACTTGGGGCAGCCCTTGGTACCTCATATGAACTAGCTTAAGGTTACTCACAAGGAGACCACACTAAAAATCTAAAGGTGTAATAGGGGTGTAGGGTGGTGGGCACTAGACCACTCCATCCCTGACTGCAGAAATAGCAATGGGGACTTTTGGATAGGAAGACTAAAGACTAAAAGGGTGGATGTGTTATAAAGTAAGTGGGTCCTGGGATATGGAATCCTGAAAGAAAAGAGGAGTGGACTGAGAAGTTTAAACATGTCCTTCTCGCTATTTAACAGCTATTCCTCTGCTATGTGTCAAGATACCATTTAGATTTGGGACTGTTTGATGGTCCTTTTTTTTTTTTTTTGAGGAGGCTGTGCTTACATATACAAGGTATGATGGAGAGCAATCCTATAGGGAAGGGATGAGACCAATGGTTGGGGGGGGGGGGCGCCTAGGAGGGGAGGAGGTGGGGGAATATGAGTGGTGAGTCAGTAAGGATGAGGCCAGGGAAATAGTAAGGGTCCTAAAGTTGATGGTGAAGAAGGTGTAGTCTTTTTTAAAAAATAATTTTATTGGGGACATATACAACTCATAACTATCAATCTATTGTGTCAAGCACATTTGTACATTTGTTGCCATCATTTTCTAAGCATTTTCTTTCTACTTGCTTCTGTGGTATCAGCTCCTCATTTTTCCCCTTCCCTCTCCCACTGACCCTACCCCCTGAACCCTTGATAATTTATAAATTATTATTTTTGCATGTCTTACATGGACCCATTTCTTTCTTCACCCATTTTTCTGTTGTCAAACCCCCAGGGAGGGGGTTATATGTAAATTATTATGATCAGTTCCCCCATTATTGCCCCGCTTTTCTCTTACTTTCATTATTGATCCTGAGGAGTTTATCTGTCCTGGATTCCCTGTGTTTCCAGCTCTTATCTATACTAGTATACATCTTCTGGTCTAGCCAGATTTATATGGTAGAATTGGAATCATGATAGTGGGGGGAGGGAAGAAGCATTAAAAAACTAGAGGAAAGTTGTATGCTTCATCGCTGCTATACTGCAGATTGTGTAGCTCTACTGGGAGAGTAAATCTGGTATTTGATCAATCAAATGGTATCCAAGAGCAATCACTAAGAGGTGAATGATAGGTAAACATGGTAGAGGGACAGGAGGAAAGAAAAAAGGAAAAGGAAAGGAGAAGAAAGGGAAATACAGATATGTATTATGTAACTATATGTGTTTATGTGTATATATACACAACAAGGAAACAGACTTTGAGCTTCTACTTAAATTTTACCTAAGTACAAGAATGGTTTGGTCTAATAATCTGGCACTGTATGACACTCACTTTGCCAACACAATTTCTGAAGACAAAATGGGTGCATAAGCAAATGTGATAAAGAAAATGGATGGTGCCCATCTATTAAGAGATACAGTAGAATCCTGGTGTTTCACCACATCAGTACTCTACATAATCAGATTTTGACATGAAATGAGAAAATTCTGCATTGGAGCTCGAACAAAACATAGGAATCCGACATAATACATGTAATTAAAGAAATTTTTATTGGGGCCCCTTACAGCTCTTATTACAATCCATGCATATAACCATGTGTCAAACATATCTGTACATATGTTGTCATCATCTTTTTCAAAGTATTTTCTTTTTACTGGGAGGGGACCATACATTAATCATTGTGTTTGGTTTCCCCTTATTCTGCACCCCCAGCCCTTACCCACCTAGTTGCTCCCCTTATTGGTCCTGTGTGAGTTTATCTGTTCTGGGTTCCTGGTGTTGTGAGCTCTTATCTATACTAGTATACATGTTCTGGTCTAGCTAGATTTGTAAGATAAAGCTGGGGTCATGGTAGTGGGAGGGGAGGAAACGTTAAAGAATTAGATGAAGTTAGTAGGTTTCATCGGAGCTATACTGCACTCTGACTGGTTCATCTCTTCCTTGTGACCCTACCGAAAGGGGATGTGCAGTTGTCTACGTTAGACTTTGGGTCTCCACTCCACCCTGCCCCTCATTCACATTGATATCATTTTGTTCTGGGTTGTTGATGTCTGATAACTAATCCCATTGACACCTCATGATTTCACAGGCTGGTGTGCTTTTTCCATATGAGCTTTGCTGCTTCTTCAAGCCTTTGAGACCCCAGATTCTATATCTTTTGATAGCCAGGCACCATCAGCTTTCTTCACCACATTTATTTATGCACCCATTTTGTCTTCAGTGATCTTTTCACGAAAGGTGAACATCACAGGGTGACATATTATGAGAACAAATTGTTCTTGCATTAAGGGAGTAGTTGAGTGAATGCCCCATGTCCATCTGCTGCCATAATACTTTAAGAATAAATATATGTACATAGATCTATCCCCTGTCATTGTATATAAATGCATTTATATATGTGCATGCCTATATTTATAAATATCCTTTATAAATATCTTTATAAATATCCTTTTCCCAGTTCTTTTCTCTATTCCCTTTTATTTTCCTCCTGTCCCACTATCATTTGGATTTTTCGACCTTCATTTGGATTTTGGTAATTCCTCTTGGCAACATTGCCCTTGATTGAGCACCCCCCCTCCCATCTCCCCTCCCACTGTGTTAGTCCAGGTAGACTCAGGACTCAGGATCTATCAGCATGCTGCCATGTTGTCTTGTCAGTCAAGCATCCCAAAGGACTGAGTTTTATGTCTTGTCAGTAGTGTCTCCAAGCAATTGAGATGATAGTTTCTCACTTCCATGGGGGAAATATCAAAAGATTTCCCAAAATTCTCAGAGAAAGTCATGCCCACACAGACATTGGCTTTCTCCAGATTGACAGACTAGACTCCATCCCTACACTTTTCATCAGATTGGCACCAGAGTACATGGCTGTCACACCCACCCACCCAAGCATCCTATGCCCTCATTGTTATCTATTTTAGACCACTTATTTTCCCTTGTCCCTGGGTTTGTTGGCATCCCCGTCCTTTCCCCCCACCCCTCCCTCTTCTATGTCTCTCCCTGGAACCGTTTGTCCTATTCCTCCAGATTATTCATCCCACCTGTCTCATCTAGATAGATACGCATGGACAATAATATGCACATAAACAAAGCAAACAAAACATAACCAAAAAGGAGGCAGCAAACAAATCAACAGTTAATACAGCACAACTGAAAAAGAAAGACCAACAGGAAAAACTGGAAAGCCCTCAAATAGTTCCAGACCCGTCCATTGACCTTTATAAATGTTCTCCAGTCGCGTCTGCTGAGGTGTCATGCCCTGGGCCCCAGGTCCACCTTTGGCATTCCTCGGGACCTTGGTTGCTTTCTCCCCTTGCTGCTCCATTGTGCACCTTTAGTTCACCCCGGTCCGGTGGGGTCAGATCGGGCACAACTCCCACACTGTGTCCCCAGTGCTGTCCCCCTTAGTTCTATGTGTCAGTGAGGGACACGTCCTGACCCATGATGGGACTGTCCCAAGGACCCTCTCTGTGCATTGAGTGTTCTGAGCTGAAATATTGTTCTCAGGCATGGTGCGCCACGGTGTGTTCCACTCTCCTTCCCCCTTCATTTGCTCCCGATCATAATCAGACGTGCCCCATTTCCTGAGCTGCAGTTCAGAGCTGTCCTTTAGTGCATTCCTCTGGGGTTGGAGTGGGAATGCCCACGTAGTTAGGATTGGGGATCCGCCCCACAGACTTCTCTTTTGGTTTCCTGCTTCATGCATTGTGTTGAAGTCTGGTCCCTCTCTCCCTCTTCTGTGGAGATATAAACAACACTCTCCCCTTGGGTTGGTTAATGCCCTGTTCCCCTACTACCCTTGTCTGTCATGTTTCCCCCAATACTTACAGTTCCACCAGCAGTGTACAAGAATTCCTGTCTCTCCAAGCCTGTCCAACACTCGTTACTTTATGATTGCTTGAATTGAGCTATCTTTGACAGTGTTAGGGGGTATCTTATAGTTGTTTTAATCTGAATTTCTCTTCTGGCTAGGAACATTTTTCTCATGTATTTATTGGCCATTTGGATTTCTGCCCTTGAGAAACTTCTGTTCAGGTTCTTTGTTCACTTATTCAGTAGGCAATTTTTTTCTTGTAAGTTATAAGAGCATTGTAGATTTTACCAATAAGGCTGTTGTCTGATATGTCATTGCTAAAGAAGATTTCCCAGTTTGTGGTCTCTCTTATTATTCTCTTAATGTACACAAATGTTTTATCTTCAGTATATTCCGATTGATTTGGACACGCATGATTTTTGTGAACAAAAGCAGTTCCTGTTTAAGTCACTCGGCATTAGTTGGCCTTTTTGGCATTGTTAACATACATTGTTTAAATCTTTTTCAGCTTTCTGTTCCAAGTGAGTGTTCTGCTAGAATTTTTTTAGTTTTGTGACTTTTTGTACTGTTTTTAGATAAAAAACATGAGTTCTAAGAAAGAGTTGTTTTTGTTTTTTTAAGGAATCATCATGATAAGGAAGTGGTTAACTGTGTTATCAATATTGATGATAATTTTGAAAACAGTTAAGGAAACACCAACAGCAGACCACATTCAACAGATTTTTTTTGGGGGGGAGGGCGGGGAGCGGGGAGAAATTCAGCCAGGTCCTAGTGAAAAAAAGGGGAAGAAGGGAAAAACTCCTGCAAAGTAGTTACCAGTTGATTTGATGGAAAGGGATTTTCCTTCCAAATGAAGACTCTCTTTCCTTATCTTCTCTTCACATCTGTGTCCACAGATCCAGATCCTCATCAATCTCAAGGTATGGGTCATATTGTAGTTGTTAATAACTTTTTAACAACTTATTCTATAATAACTGATTTTCTTATTTAAATTATATTCTTTAACTCTAAACTTATTTACCTTGAAATTTCTGTGTAATGTTTTGTATGAAAACGCAAGGTTAGAGTAAAAACTTGGTGATTGAAAATGGATTAATTCATTTTCAGTTATAACTTATGAGAAAAATTGATTCAGAACTTGACTAAATTGCATCTTGTCGCTCCTTTCACAACAGATTAACATCAAGGTCTGGGATTCTACTGTCTAGCATCTGGATTCTTAAAGGCTTGTAGTTAATCAAGTGGCCATTTAGCAGGAAGTAACTAAACCCACAGGGAAGAAATCCACGAGCCTGTGTGATCATGAGGTGTCAATGGAAATAGATGTCCAAAGTTCAAAATTAAGAAAATTAATGTAAAGGAGTGTGGATGTAAAGAAAGCCCCAAACCCACCTTTAATATAAGTAAACATTCCTTCTTAGAAGGGTCAAATGGAGGGGACAATTAATCCAGGATATGGTATAGCACTGATGAAGCATGTAACTATCCTCTTGTTCTTTAATACTCCCCTCCCCTTGCTACTATGGTTTTTATTTATTTTACTTTATTAATCATGTTAGACTTGCATATATTCATTTGTATAATTAAGGTTGATCCATGAAAGACAAGATAGATAACTTCAGAAACAGTAACAGGTGTTCCCAGAGGCTGTTGGAAAAGGGGAGGGAGGTGGGAGAGGGGGGGCAGAGAGCTGATAGTATCGATGACTACATAGCCCCACAAGACAGAATTGTACATGAAGGAATATATCAGATGGGGTAAGACACTGCAAAATAACAATAATAAATACTGGTTTCTAAGGGGCAAGGTGGGGGAGGGAGAGGATAAAGAAGAGTTGATATCAAGGAGTTTAAGAAGAAAATGTTTTGAAACAGATGTGGTAGCAATTGTATAATACAGCTTGATGTGATTGACCTATGGAATGGAATGAACTATGGGATGTTATGGAATGTTATCTGTAAGAGCTTTCTATAAAATGATTTTTTAAAAAAATACCATGGCCTGAGTCAACCACATCTTAGTCCTCAAAATGATATCATTGCTCTTTGACATTTAAAATAGACTTTGTGCAGCAGACTTGCAACATGCAATATGTCCTTTTCTTTCTTTTTTTAAAAATCATCCTATTGATGATTCCTCCAATCTTGATGTCGCATTGTTCTGATTGTCCAGCCAGTTGGGTTATTTCCACAGCCTACATCTTAAATAGGTAAAGGGAGGGAAACAATTCTGATGCGCACCTTTCCAATTTTAAACCGTTTGACATTCCTAGGTTCTGTTAGAATAACTGTCTCTTGGCACAGATTCGACTTGTGCACGATGAAATGTTCAGAAATTCTCATTATTTGCAAGTCTATTCATAGTTTCGTATAATCCACAGTTTTCAATATTCTCTGCTTTCTGATAAGATCAATCTGATATCAGTATTGGTACTATATCCTTTTCTGGTCCAGCTCAAATTTCAGGCAGCTCCCTGTTGATCAGCTATTTCACTGTTTTTGAATTATCTTTAGCAAAATTTTACTTGCTTGTGTATTGATGATACTATTCATTTCCATATTCTGTTGGCACAAAAGCTGCCTTACAAATGAGTGAACATTTCCAGTGCTGCATCAGTTTATTGAAGCATTTTAATTAGAATTTTGTGAATTTTCAGAGAGAGCCTTAGTTTTTATTGCTCATGCCTTCACTACATCTTGGACTTCTTCTCCACCTACATTTGTTCTTTTCTTTTTTCAGTAGTTTTGTTGACCCTGAAGGAGGGGAATTGACACAGTGACTGCATCCAAGGCTCCAGCATGGGAACCATTGTGAGGATGGCCCAGGACTGTGCAGGTTTACATTCTGTGTGTAGCATCACTGTACATCGCAGAGCTGACTCCATAACACCCAACAACCACAACTTTTATTGACATGATTCCTATATCATACACTTTCATAGCTCAGTCATATCAAAAGAAGAGTCCAATTATCATCACAATCAGTTCCAATACTTTTTCTTCTTTTTTGTGGTCATTGCTATATGACCTCATTTTCCTCCAATCTGCCTGCCATACCCTCAATAAACCTTTAAGCCAATTAGTGTCACTATAGATTTACCTATGCTGGGTTTCAAATGAGAAACATACCCCACACAAACAAAAACAATGACAAAATAAACCTGGGGGAAATCTCACTTGAAAAGAAAGCAGGACACATTAAAAACCAGAACAAATATAAATTGGGCCCAAAGGGAGATCAAAGGCTATGGTGTTACATTTTAACCTAACTGGTTCTGCACCGATCCACTTTTCCATTGCATTCCACATGAATT
This sequence comes from Nesogale talazaci, assembly GCA_004026705.1. Classification (NCBI taxonomy): domain Eukaryota; kingdom Metazoa; phylum Chordata; class Mammalia; order Afrosoricida; family Tenrecidae; genus Nesogale; species Nesogale talazaci. Next base: position 53,787 of record PVJH01011802.1, on the reverse strand, counting down.
TGTCATTTCCGTAATAGTAAACCATGAGTGTCCAAATCAGAATGATCCCTGCCCGTCCATTTCAGCTCATCAAAGCCTACACTATCCATCCTTATGCATACCATCTTATTATTGATGACTTCTGACTTTCCTTCATTGATACTTCAGCCATTCCACTGTCCAGCTATTAGTGGATGCCTGCAGTTGTTTCTTGTCATTCTCAGTCATGCCCATCAGCATATGAAGTTTTACTCCACCTCACTAAGGTCGATTTTGCTTTACTGCTAAGCAGACAGATCTTCTCCATTCATATGCGGGGCGCCTTCCCACCTGGAAGGCTCACCTCCCAGTATTATACTAGACAATGGTCAACAATTCATTTTCAGTGACTGGTCCTCACAAATGGTCAGTCTTTTCCTCAGTTCTAGACTGTTTTTATTCTGGAAGTGCTATTGAAACCTTTGTTCATGAAGGATGTACTTGAAATATCAGTGGCATATCTTCCAGAATCACAGCAACAGGCACGTTACTACCCCAGTCTGAGTGGCAGAGCAGTGAGACAGAAGCTGACTGCTCCTTCTTTTTTCTGAGCACCCCTGGGCGCACTTGAACTTTCGGCTTTTCTGTTAGCTGGTGAGGACATTCACCATGGATAGATGCCAGCGGAATCTATCTTGGAACAGCTTGCCAAAGACATGAAGCAGGCGAGTGTGAAAGTTATCCCATTCAGTCGTTATCCCATTCGCTATAGATTTCAAAGGGATTTAAGACAGGGGTCTCCTGCTTTCCCAACCTGGGCTTCTGCACCACTTCCTTTTGACCAAGGACCTGCATTAGTACTTGCTTTCACTAGTCAAAAGAAAGCCAAAGACTTCCGCTTTTATGGAAACAGGCAAGATGAAAACTAGTGTCCCATATTTACTTCGCAGCAAGCTTTTAAAGAGGCAGCATGTGCCCTGAGCTCTGCGTAAGGAGAACAGCTTATTCTCCTGGAACTATGTTCAGCATCTTAGTATCAAGCTGCAAGAGCCTTGAACCCTTATCTGTGAACACTGTAGCTGAGTGCTATTTTCAGCTACATGAGCTCTTTGGTGTGAACTAGTAGGCTATATTTAGGGTCTGGGCACGCTCAACTTTTTCTCATCAATTTTAAATGAGCATTCATGGTAATTGCTTTTACACTTTACATAATTTCTGCTTACACAAGGCTTCACAGAAATGTTTGAAATTGAATAGCAGGGGAAACCTGTATATAAAAGTCTGAGAAGTGGTTTAACAGAATATTGCCAAGAGCTATTGAGCTTTTTTCTTTAACCTATGGATGCCAGTTGCAACCATTATTTATTTTTAATACTGGTTTATCTTTGCATTTCGGGAGCAAATGACACGTAATTCTTGCATATACAAAGAGGCTTCAAAGAGTTGTGGAAAAGTTGAACTAAATCATAATGGACTGCTTCCACAAACATGTGGAAGCCCCCTGGGGGACTCTTCTAACCTTTTTTCCAGGTATTTTATTTCTCTTACACTTTGATTTTCACACCCGATTAAAGGTTCCTGAGCGCCTTTGCTGTTTTTGCATCCAGGATATGCTAGCTTAACAAAATTTTGCTAAATTCAGTGATATAAGGGGGTTTCACAAAGTTTGTGAAGAAATGGAATAGAAAAATAATAGGATTTTCTAACAAGCTTTTTGAAGGCCCCTAGTACATGTTTACCAAGCCTAGCATTAGCTATTAATTAGATATTTGATATACAAGATAGGTCTATTAGTTGGATGAAATTGTGATGTTATAAAATTATGTTTTATAGCACTACAGGAGCCTTGATTATACAATGGATTAGGCACCAGGTTGCTAATCACCAGGTCATCAGTTCAAACCCACCAGGTGCTCCATAGGAGAAAGCTGAGGTGGTGTGCTTTCAAAGACATTTATAGCCTTGGAAACCCCTCAGTGCAGCCTCAGAAACCTGACAGTTCTCCTCTATCATGCTTCTTTTGAGTTTAATTAAAAATCAAGGTAAACAGTATTTTATGACTATTTTATAGTAATAGAAGCATACTATTTTCACTTAAAATTATGATAGTGGCTGAGTCATTTCTGTGCTTTTATCATGTAGGAAGTCCCCCAGGTGTGAGTGAGATCTGTTCCACAGTGTGTTTTTAAGTCAAATTGAAATAGGTAAATCAGAACAGGTGTGTACAACTCTTATTTACTCTTAGTGCCAAAAAAGGCTTGAAAGTGTCCAGTGATTTTTAAAATTCATTTTATTGGGGGCTTACAAATCTTATAACAATCCACCATTCAATGGTATTAAGCACACTTGTACATATGTTGCCATCAACATTTTCAAAACAATTTGACTTGAGCTCTTGGTTTCACCTCTTCTTTTTCCCCCATCCCTTCCCACTCTCGTGAAACCTTGATCAATTATATATTATTATTGTCCTTTGGTGTCTTATACTGTTCAAGTCTCTCTTCACCCACCTTTCTGCTATTTGTCCCCCCTCCCCCAGAGGGGGCTATATATTCTGGTTCGCCCTTTCTTCCCCTCCCAGGCCTACCCTATCATTCTCTCCCATTCCCTGCCCCCTCCACTTCCTTTCATGATATCACCACTCCCATTGTTCGTGAGTTTTCCAATGATTTAAAATCTGCCCATGCATCCAGTTAAGATGACTGATGGAGAACTGGCTGTGAGTGTGAACCTAATCCATTCTTAGTGAGGGTCAATGTGCATAGATAGCATTAAGAGGCTGGTCTGAGTTGTCTGCAGATCACTTGTGCATAACCGAAGGACTCACTGTATGTAGATGTACCCTATCCGTCCTTGCACTGAGGTCTTTAATTCCAGCCATCAGTTCCCTTTGAGCAAATTAGTCATGTGGAAGATACAGACTCAGATTGCAGAGGCAAGGAACAAGCTGCAGCAAAAACAACCACAAACAAAGAAACTCAGAGTTTTTGAAGATTTTATACGTTGCTATGTGTTTTGCAGTCAATGTGCTCTTCCATTTGTTCCTTTATGGCTAGCTTTTTATCCTTAACGTTGTTCTGTTTCAACATCTGTTTTGTTTGTTTTCTTTCTCCCATCATCTGAGTGCAACTAGTTGATTAAAAGCCGACAGTTTTCAGGGGCTGCTAAGAACCTGAGCAGCGACAACACATGACTGTTGAGTACAATGTGTCAAGTCGAAGCATACTGCTGCCACTTCACATGGTGGAGGAGTTGGCTAGGAAGACAGTTCTATTTTGCACTCACTGGTGTGACAGAAAATTGTCCCTTTAGCTATCAAAATCATTTAGGCAAACCCTGCAAGACATGTGACGATGGCAATAACAGCATCTTGACTAGCCCAGTGTCTCTCCTTGTAACCATTTTCTATTTCACCATAAAGAATCAATACAAAGGTGGACCCTTCAAAACACATGGATGATCTCACAATATGTGTGTGAGTAAGAGTCCAAGCATGCTTCAGCTGGGTCCTTTGCTCAGAGTCTAGCAAGACTCCAGCTCAGACTGCATTCTCATCTGGAATCTTGACTGGGGAAGGACCTGCTTCCAAGATCGTTCAGGTTGTTGACCAAATGAATGTCTTTGACCAAGGACCCTGGCCCTTTCCTGGTGACTTTCAGCAACTCCCTGCTATGTGAGCTTCCCCAACATGGCTGCCTACTTCAACCCAAGTAGCATCTCTCAATTTAGGGAGGGCCTAGGCTTTCTCTTATGGACTTTCACCTATGTCTGTTGACTGGCTTAAAAACAAACAAACAAAAAAAAAAACATTGACTTGAGACCTTCTTAAAAAAGCCCAAACAGACCCAAACTTACTTTCCCTGAGTCACTTCTAACTCATCATGACTCTGAGACACGGTAGAACTGCTCCTTTTGGTTTCTGAGCCTGTAACTCTTTGTGGGAGTAGAACGTCAAACCCCTCACCCTGTGCCAAGAAGATAAGTCACAGGTCCCACCATGCTAAGGGAGAGGGGGGATCTGTAAGGCCATGAACATATTTCATTCTTATCAAGATAGCCTTCTCTTGGACCCTGTGTCCTAGAAACTGGACTCTGTTGCTTCCAGAACATGCCTCCCTTTCCCACACCAACACATTTTTACTCAAATGCATGTGTCCCAAACTGCCCCACCCCTTGTTCCCAGTCTTACACATCTTTCACACCTGCTGACAGATTTTGTGTTGGGGTTTTGCTGGGTTTTTTTTTTAAGCAAAGGTAGCCATTACTTTCTCTGTTCCCATGATACTTGTAGAATTTCAGTTTTATGTTGAGTGCTTGCTACTCAATTATAGACCCATCTTTCAGACTGTCTCCTTGCTTCTTTTGAATGTGGAATCATAGCTTACTATGTCTGTATCTTCAGTCTTATATCTCTAGTCCAATAGAGTATTTTATAAATTGGAGTGAATGGGTGAAAAATGAAAATAGACTACCTGATAACATTATTTTACTTTCAACTTAATTTTCAATTTTAATTTTCAACTTAACTTTCAATTTTATCTTGTGGTTCACAACAGATCATTAATTTATCCAGACACTGTCCAATTCAGAAATCAAGCATGCACCCATTCAGTCAGATTATTCATTCAATCTATCATGTGACATACACAGTCTCTTTCTGAAATCCTGGGAACCTTGCATTTATCCTTAACTTTTTACAAAATACATGTCTACCTATAATACAATGAAAGATTAAATATGCCATAACCTTTATTACAACAACAAGAAGAACCCCTGTTTTCCTGAGAGATCTGGGCCAGAAGGTTGAGGAAGACACTGATTGGATTATATGACTGAGCTGTGCTTGATTGTTAACAGAATTAATTCATTGTGAGGGTCCTTCTGCTGGGTATAAAATGAGTCACCTTTGAAGGGTGCAGAAGCTTCACTACCAGCAAGAGAGAATTGCCAGGAGTGGAGAGTATCCTTTGGACCCTGAAATCCCTGAACCACGAACCTCCTTGATCCAGGAAGCACCTTTATCACCAGCAAAACAGCAGCAGTGGTGGTGGAACTAGAAACCAGAGCATGAGATGAAAATGCACTTGGGGTGGTCTCCCTGGGCCACAAAGCTGAATGCCTTGCTGCATGAGGCTTGTTTGTGGTTTGGTGTGTCTGGGAACATGGGGGAGTTGGGATTGCTGATCCCCAAAGCTGAAGTCAAGTACTTTGGGGTTAAGTTTCTAGCAGAGAGATATGCCCTTGGGCAAATATATTAGCAACTCTCAAAGAACTCTGTGGCATTCACTGAGCTGAAGGCCAAAGAGAGGCTGGCTTGTGGATAATGAAGAAAAGAAACTGCCTTGGCTGAACCACTACGGCCTGAGGGTTTCTCCCTTGTTAGCTTCCTTACTAAAAGCTCCATAAATGGGAGCATCCTTTGTGAATTCTGCATAGCTATTGCATTGGGTTATTGAACCTAGCCACATACAGAGGGCCATGGGAAGGGGTGGTTGGTGACAGAATGGGGTAAAAGGGAAAGGAGGGGGGATGCATGCTTGACCTCTGCCTTGTGGACCTCTGCAATCAACTTCAGGATCTGGAAATGTGGTTTCCATGCCACTTTTTGGTTTTAACAATATTTTCTAGAATGTGGCACTTCTGTAGAGTTGTACGCCTACCTTTGAACCATGCGTTGAGGTTATGGAGTTGAGATGTGCTAATTGGTTTAGACCTGGGTTGTAGCCTATCTTTGTACCTTCTCCAAACAAGTGTGACTTTGTGGGGTAAAAAGAGGGAGCGCTAGCCAGAACAAATATGAATGGGGCTGGGAAACAAAGGACAGACACCTGCCTCTGAAGTGAACTAACTCTCAAAGTGTAATTATTTAGAATCCATTGCATCTCTTACCCAAATGTGGCAAACCCTATGACTTTGGACTATACCTTTAGATAGAAAATATTTAAAACTGATGGCCAATGTGTTCCATTTTAATCCAGAACTGATCATTCAAAGCTCTCTACCTGGCAATGGTGTTAGTCTTTGTTTTACTTTGTTATGGAGACATACTTTTGCACAATAATTCATGGTACAAGTTCTGGAGCCTTCTAGCTTGTATTGAATCCTGGTCCTGCCCCTCCCTTGGGTGAGTGAGACCACACAGCTGTCTCATGATTAGATAAATGAATTGTACTTAGTTTGGAGTCTAACATATGAGGAGTAAGTTAACTATAAATATTAGCTGCTATTGTTACATTGGACTAACACTATGAAATGGAGCATCAGAAAGGAAGAATATTTTGTCCAACTCTTCTTAATAGGATTGAGCAATTAAATTGTATGAGACTGTGATGCATGTGCCAATGAAACAACTTAAAATAGGCATCTTTACAGCATGTATATTAGCATTTCTATGTCCTTAACTAATCTTTCTGTTTTGTGTACACTTATTATGGATAATCCCATTTGTCTCATTGACAGACTAAAGTTAAACCATAAGCAAACCATAATTTTTACCCCCAAAGCATTATTTTGACATCCCATCAATGGTATAAATTCAGAAAGTGGAAATTCTCCCTGAACAGATGAAAAATGAATCCAATTTTATATCCCAACCCTGTTTCTTGTTTGTTTGTGTGTGTGTGTGTGTGTGTGTGTGTGTTTTGTTGTGGTGGTGTTGATTTTCTTCCCCTAGCAGATAAAGCTATATGATTTCTCAGTATATATAAAATTAAAATCTGCATACAGCCCCATGTTTACTACACACCCCTCTTTTGTGGCTGTGAACATCACACATTCTTTAAATTTCCCAAACATGAGATAAATGTCAGACCATTCTATAAATTGACTTTATGCAGCATTTCTGAGCAGAGCCTTCTGACATTCACACCAATGTTTCCATAGTAACTAATGTGTTCAGAAGGGGCAAAGCAGGAGGAGAGGGAAACAAAGGAACTCATCCAAATAAAAGAGATGCATAAGTAAGGGAGAGTAGAAGGTTCTAGTAACTTTTTAATTCACAGGACACCAGCATCTGTGTTTGCATGTGAAGCTTCTCTTACTTTTTGAGTGACTCAGGGGCCCTGTGGGAATTGCCCCCAGCCTTTACCACCTGGTACACTTGGACTGTGACCCCTCAATGCTCATTTGGCCTAGTCCTGCTTTTATTGTAATCTTCATAGGCTTGACCCCTGCTTTTGTGAGGCTCCTTAATTGCTATAAGAGTGAAGTCATTTGTGTATGTCCCTGAGTGGGAAACAAACAAAAACAGCATCATATAAATTTAGAGAATACTAAGGAACCATAGTAGCAGGTGCAGGGTGTGATTATTGCCTTGACGGCGAACACTGACGGAGGTGAAAAGCACCAAAGAGCTATTCAAATATAGGATCTGTTTTCAAATCTCATCAATCGTGCCTTAGCAGCCAAATTTAAATCAAGTTTGAATGATTATTTGGGTTTTCTGTTGTTTGTTTGTTTGTTTTTTGATGATTCACAAGTAAATCACACTTTTTTCTCACTAAAGGGACACGTCACATACTTCTGTGTGCAGTGTTTTATCCCCACATTGTTTGCAGGTTAGGGAGGGTAAATGGCTAGAGATGAGTGTTTGGGTTTTTCTTTCCCCTTAACCAATCAGGAGGTGAGAGGTCAGGAGCCCTAGTGATTTATTGGTTAAGTGTTTGGCTGTTAACGAAGATCAGGGGTTCAAATCCTGAACAGAAGGAAAAGCGATGTGACAGTCTGCTTCCATAAAGACAGACTCACTGACATCCAGTCATTCTAACTCTTCAAAATTCAAACTCAGCCATGGAATTGATGCCAATTCACAGTGATCCTGTGGGGTGAGTAGAAGGGCCCTGTGAGCTTCTGAGATTATAACTCTTCCTGAGTCTAGAAAGACATCTTTCTCTGCAGAGCAGCAGCTGGTGGGTTTTAACTGCTCAAGCCACTAGCAGCACAGTGTGTCACTCTCAGCCCCCAGGATCCCTTTCTGTCTCATAGTTCACAGAAAGATGAACAGCCTCTGAAATACTATATAGGGTTCGAACGCATATCTACCCTCCAGAGCAGCGATTCTCAACTTGTGGGTAGCGACCCCTTTGCGGGTCGAACTACCCTTTCACAGGCGTCACCTGATTCATAACAGTAGCAAAATTACAGTTATGAAGTAGCAATGAAAATAATTTGATGTTGGGAGTGGTCACCACCGCATGAGGAACTGAATTAAGGGGTTGTGGCATTAGCGAGGTTGAGAACCCCTGCTATAGAGCGTTTCCAAGGTTGTGAATCTTTCCACAAGCAGAGAGCCTCGCCTTTCTCCCAGGGAGGCTGGTGTGGTGGTTTTCAATTGCCGATCCTGCAGGTTTGCAGTGGAACCCAGCCCCATGGCGTTACCTCCTCAGACACTGCTGGGGAGAGGGGGGCGGCTCTACCCAGGCCTCTCAGGCTGCTGTGACTCAGAATTGATTCGTCAACAGTGGGTTGAGCTTTTACTTAGCGGGGGCTAGGGCACCTGTGATAGGCAAAATAAACAGATGCTCACAACCTCATTCCAGAAAACTGTGCATCTCATACTTGAACTGTAGCTGGTTTTTTTTTTTTAATTAGATAGATTTAATAAGGATACAAACACCGTGGTGGAGCAGGGGTTACGGGTTGGGGCACTAACCACAAGGTCAGCAGTTGGAAACCACCAGGTGCTCAGAAGAACACATACAGGACTTTCTACTTCCATAAAACATTACCGTCTCAGAGCCCCCAGGGGCAGTTCAACCCTGCCCTATAGGAGTCAGGGTTGACTCAATGATGGTGAGGTTTGGGGCTATTAGTTGTGAATTCATGACGATATTTTTTTTTAATGGAAGGTGTCATAAGACACAACACCTTTCAACTGACCTGGGCAGAATGTTCGTGGATTTGTGGCAGATTTTAGCCCCTAACAGTTACCTGAACTTTGAATGTCAGTGAGCCCAAGGTTTCTAGTATATTCCCAGTGGGGAGACTTCTTGGGGAGGTTGTCATACAGGTACTTCTTCATTCCGAACATCTGCTGAAGTTAGGTAAGCCCCGAGCACTGTTGTTCAAGGCCATTGGGTAGGCTTTGCTTGGCCATACATAGTGGCCTTAGATGGAGCTGTTGTTAAAGAAGAGCTTGGCGATGAGGCGATAACTGAGCTGTCTGAATGAGCCCAATGTAATCACGTGCTCCTTATAAGAAGGATGCAGGAAACAAAGTGAGAAGGAATTAGAAGGAGAGGTCAGAGCCAGGTAGTGCTGGCAGCTTCTAGAAGAAATGGAGCCCTGCCTTCACCTTGACTTGGGCGTAGTAAAACAGATTTGGTCTCCTGCCCTCCATAACACCAAGACAGCCCATCTGTGTCGTCCTAACTTGCAGGTTGATAGTTTCAATGCACAGCGATTTTTTGTTGTGTTTCATATTTTTTTTACAGCTAGAAAATCTGCCTACCAAACCCCAGTCTCCCATTTAAATCCCATGAGGCAGTCTGATTGCATGGTTAGTCTCACCTGGCAGAGGTGAGTTGCTGTGTTCCTACAGGGCCAACCCAGTATTTCTGGCTTGCCGTGAGTCACTGAGAGTTGGTCTCTTTGTGGAATACTTCAGGGGATGTCAAATCACGACATCATGAGGTTCTGTTTGTGGCAACACTGCCAAAGGCCAAAATGGAAAAACTCCTGGGATCAGAGTTCTTGCAGGTCCTGGGTGAAAGAAGTCAGGCAAGCTAAACTGTTTGCTGGGTAAGTTGCCTTATCTTTTCAAATAGACCGTATAGGTCTCAAAGTCAGACAGACATCATGCTTAGGGAGCATCTACAAATTTGACATTTTCCATTGCGGGCTGGAGCACTCACTGGATGGAAACCGCAATTCCTTGTCTTCCTCCTCTGAGCTGCTGCTTCAGTGGCATTTTATTCTTTTTATTCCCCAGTGACTTTACTTCTGTTACACAGGTGCTGCAGCTCCTGGTGGGTGAGTGGATTGCGTGTTGTGTGGCTGCCTGCGAGGTCAGCAGCTAAAGCTGCCCCGTGGCTCAGAGGGAGACAGAGGAGGCTCTCTGCCCCTGTACAGATTTAAAGTCTCAGAAGCCCTAGGGAGCAGGTCTGCATTTCCTTGGAGAGTCACTCTGAAATAGAATCAACTCCATAAAAGTGCTGTTGCTGCTGCTGTTGTTGTTTGGGGGGAGGGGGGTGATGTTGGGCATTTTGCCTATATCATTTAACCTCTATCTTATGATTCTCATTCACTAGATGAAATGGAAACTTGCACAGTAGACAGAGGTTTGCAAGGTGAAGGGGCAGAGCTGGGTGTATCTCCCTGTCCTGCTGCGCTTAATGGCTACCTTACTCATGCCCGCCGCCTCGGAGGCCTCATGGGGCGATGTCTACAGTGTCTTCTCTTTCGTAAAGTGACCAGATTTTAAGCAGGACACCATTGATGGGGCAAAGAGGGGAAGGGCGGGGGTATTCTTGATTAAAAATTTGGTCTATATGGAGCAACGAAATTTTTCATAGAATGCAAAAATAGCATTGTACTATATTTATTTTAATATTAAAATGCCACGGGATGTGGGACAAATGTTAAAAAGTGGGACGTTTGGTCACCTTACTGTGGGCCTTAGTGAATGCATTTGGTCCACATGGCCAGGATCGGAGGGCAGCCTCTAGGAGATAGATGTGATCCCTGTAAGATTCTCTCAAGGCAACAAGGACCTCAGCCTGATAAATGCAGGAGATGGATTGTGCCAGCAACTTCAGGCAGCAAGGAAGGAAGTAGTTGCTTCATGGAGCTTCTAGGAGAAGATATAGCCAGTCAACACCTTGAGTTAGGCTTTATGAATCCTTGAGAAGATGACCCAGCTAGTCTGTGATGAGGCGTTTGATCTACTCTAAGAAGCTGTGACAAATAGGAAGGGTGACAAATAGGAACTGTTAAAACAATGGAGTTCCTGGCACTGTGATACAGAGTCATCGAAGACTAACAAATATGGATAAAATTCATTAAAAAAAGATCTTCTCAGCTGGCCAAGGCAAAAAGAAACAGACTCTGCCTCTGGCCAGATAGAGCTTGCAGAATAAAACAAAACACAGAAAACTTACTGCAGAAGAACTCCGTTCTTGACCGCATGCGTACTCAATGTAATCAGATGTCAACACAAAGTGTCAAGAAAATTTTACATCGGAACTGGAACAGAACATCAGAATCTGACCCAAGGCATGTGATTTTTGGAAACAAAAGCAGTGTGCATTTCCATCCTTGGTGTGAGTTGACATTGTCACTGTGCACTATTTAAACCTTTTGCAGCTGTGTTCCGCTTCTTCTGCAGTTTTCTTAGTTTGGGTGGCCTTTTTGTTTTGCTTTTAGATAAAAAAGAAAAACCACGAGTCCTAAGAAAGTAATTTCAGACCAGCAGAAAAAGAAAGTGGCAAGGACCAACCACAACTGAATGGAAAAAGAGATTATTGAAAAGCACAGAAGAGGCATTCATGTGACTGATTTAGCAACCCCTTTTTATTTGTCAAGATCCTCCCTTTTAAGAAACAGTTAAGGAAATGCTGAGAGCAAACCATAGTACACAGACTTTTTTTATTTTAAGCCAGTCAGGTCCTAATGAGTAAAGGCAAATAGTGGGAAAAACTCCTGAAAAGCAGCAATCGATTGATTTTATGGAATGGATTCCCTTCCAAACTGTGACCCTTCCTACATATACCTCCTCTCCACATCCGTGTCCTAGATCCAGATCCTTAGCAATCTCAAGGTATGGGCCATACTGTACTTGTTAACAACTTCTTTTTAATGTTGTGTTTCTTATTTAAATTATATTCAACTCTGAACTTATTTACTTTGAAATTTATGTGTAATGTTTTGTATAAAAAGGCAAGGTTAGGGTAAAAATCTGATGCCAGAATGGATTAATCTGTTTTCAGTTATTTCTTATGGGAAATACTGATTTACAACTGGACTGCATCCTATCTCCTTGCTTCTCCTAGCACAGATTAGTGTCAAGTTGCGGCCTTCTACTGCAATCAAAATCATAAGAGGTTATTGAGGAAAATGTTCTCATGTGTCATTGATTTATTTTTAAACAAATGTAACTGCTTTCAGTGACCAAAGTTACCTCCTCTGCTAAAAAGTTTCTTTGGGGTGAACTCCAGGAGGAAGTTGGGGGTCCACTCCAATCATGAGTGTTAGTTGTCTTTGAGTTAGTGGCAACTCATAGCATCCCTATCTATGTGCAACAGAACAAAAACGTTGCCTGGTCCTGCACCATTTTCCTAATTGTTATGTTTGAGACCTTTGATGCAGCTACACTATCAATCTAGCTCCTTGAGAGTTTTCCTTTCTTTTTTTTTTTCTTCTGACCCTCTATCATTCCTAGGCATGATGTCTGTGTCTTGGAACTGGTCTTTCTTCTTTTTATTGGGGGGGGGGGCATCACTGCCGTCTGGTGGTCATAGGAGCTACCCAGCCTTGCTCCCAGAGAGCTGCTGCTGGATTTGAACCACCAGGCCAATGGGCCGCAGTCCTGCACTCAACCACTATGCCACTGGGGTTCAGCCTGGAATTGGTCTTTCTTGATAATATGCCCAAGTATATGAGATAATACTTGTCCGTCAGTTTGTTGTACTGTGGTGGCTTATGTGTTGTGGTGTTGGAAGCTATAGAGACAGCAGCAGAACATTGTCAGATAACAAGAACCCCATGAAAACCAGCAGAATATTATAAGAGCATGTATACAGATGGATCAAAGGACACTCAAAATATCACCAAGGAAGAGCTGCCTTCTCAAACCAGAGTCAACCATAACTGATGTGGCATGATTTAAAATGGGAAGGAACAGTTGATCGTGGAATGTATTAAATATAAATCTACGAACATTCAAAGTAGAAGATGGAATGAAACAGATAAAGATTGATATCCTAGGCATTAGCTGAAATGGATTGATAATGGCCATTCTGAATCAGAAAATCATAGCTTGCTCTACCGGGAATACCACATTCAAGAGGAATGGCTTCACATTCATCATCAAACAGGGCATTTAAAGATACATCTTGAAGTACAATGCTGTCTGTGATAGCATAGCATCTATCCACATATAAGGAAATCAAGTCAATACAACTGTTATACAAATGTACGCCCCAACCACCAAGGTAGAGATGCAGAAAATTAAGGATGCTACCAATGTATTCAATCTGGAACCTATCAAACAAACAATCAAGATGCATTGAGAATTATTGGCAATTAGAATGCAAAAGTTGGAAACCAAGAGGAAGCAATGGTAGTTAGAAATTTTGGCCCTCATGAGAGAAAAGAAGCTGAAGGTCGCATGATAGTATATTGCAACACCAATGACTTCATCGCAAATGCCTTCTTTAACATCACAAAAGGTGATGTCCACTTGGATTTCTCCAGAAAGAATACATAGACCTCAAGTTGCCACTACATCTGTGGGAAGAGAATATGCAAAATGAGGCCAGGGCTGACTGTGGAACAGATGATCGATTGTTCATGTGTAGTTTCAGGTTGAAGCTGAAGAACATTGAAACAAGTCCACATGAGCCAAAATATGACCTTAAGTAAATCCCACTGAAATGTTATAAGATGTTCTTCTTACATACAGCAGAGACCAGACCCTGGGAAGGACATTATGCTTGAGGGGCTATGAAGGAGAGGAAGACCCTCGAGGACATGAATTGACACCATGGCTGCAACAATTTTATTCAGGCAGAGGAACAATTGCGAGCATGGTGCAGGACTGGGCAGTATTTGGTTCTGTTATGTATAGGGTCACTATGGGTCAGAAACAAATCGATGACACCTGACAGCAACAACTGCAAGCTGACTCTTGTGAGCATCTCAAGAGAGTTGACTCCTTGAGCACTAAGGACAGTAGACCTCATGAGCTGTGTTTGCGGGGGGGGGGGGGGGGGGGGGGGAAAGGTCTGCAAAAAAAGAAAAGTGAGACAACAATTTGCTCTTTATCTAACTTGTTCTAATAGAGTAGTTTAAGGAAATGAAAGAAATTATGAAGTCAAAGAGCTCAACAGAAAATGTCAGAGAGCAGCTCAAGAAGACAAAGTTAAATTATAATAAAATGTGCACAGCCTTGGGGTTAGGAAACCAAAGGGGAAGAGCATGCTTAGTATATATCAAACTGAAAGAACTGAAGGAAAAAATAAAGACTTGATTCACAATATCAAAAGATTTTATGAGCAAAATATTGAACAATGTAGGAAGCATCAAGAGAAGATGGAAAAAATACACAAAGACATTGTACTGCCCCCAAACTAAAAAATCGGCAACATTCCACATTTCAAGAGTTAGCATATGAAAAAGAACCCATCATGCTAAAGGAAGAATTCAAGCTTGCACTGAATGCATTAGCCACAAACAAGGCTCAAAAAGCTGATAAAGCACTGGAAGCACTCACTCTTCTATGTCAGGAATTTGAAAGATAGCTAGCCAGCTACGTGGCCACCTGACTGGAATGAATCCATATTTCTGTCAATTCCAAAGAAAACTGGTCTAACAAAATGCTCAAAGTATTCTACAATATTATCAATATCACATACAAGCAAAATTTTGCTGAAGATCATGCCATATTGATTACAACAGCATATTAACAGAGAACTGCCAGAAGTTCAGGTTGGACTCAGAAGAGGACTTGGAACAAGGAGTATCACTGCTGATATCAGATGGATCTTGGCTCTAAGAATAGACTATCAGTGTTTCATTGTGTATGCAACTATATTCGACTGTGTGGATTGTAACATATATAACTATATGTAACTATATGTGGCCTTGAGAAAGATGGAAATTCCAAAAACGTCATTGTGGTCAGATGGAACCTGTGCATGGACAAAGCAGCAGTTGTACAAATAGAACGAAGAAATACTGCATGGTTTACTATCAAGAAAGTTGTGTGTCAGGGTTGTATCTTCTCACCATACTTATTCAATCTGTATGTTGAGCGAATAATCAGAGAAGCTAGATTATAGTAAAATCGTGGCATCGGGATTGGAGGAACTGTTATTAATGATCTGTCACATGCAGATAATACAAACTTGCTTGCTGACAGTGAGGAGGACATGAAGCACTTGCTGATGAAGATCAAGGATTGCAGCCTTCTGTATGGATTTCATCTCAATGTCAGTATGGATCACAACTGGTCCAATAGGTTCACAGAAAATGGAGAAAAAAATGGAAGGATTTTGTCTTGCTTGGATCCACAATCAATACTCATGGAAGCAGCAGTCAAGATATCAAGAGGCATTGTATTGGGTGAATCTGCTGCAGAAGAATCTTTAAAGGGTTGAAATGCAAGATATTTTCTTATCCGTAAACATTCAGAAGCAGTTGACATAAGTCATGGTATTTTTAATAGCCTCATATGCATGTGACTGTTGCACATTAAATAGGGAAAACTAAAGAAGAATGGATACATTTAAATTATGGTGTTGGCAACGAGTATTGAAAGTATCATGGATTGTCAAAAGAACCAACAAGTCTTCTTTGGAACAAGAACAACTACAATAATAATATTCATTGGAAGCAAGCTTACAGATATTTTTGGATAGTTGGGTTTATTGTGCCAATCTGGCTGATAGGAACATGTGGATGGAGATTAATTAGGTTACAGTTTGATAGATGGGCAAAGAAATAAATGACTGTGCAAGGCCTGCCTCCATCTTTCTTGTTCCCTGGTTATCAAACCAGCATGCTGCTGCTTTAGCTAGTTCTCTGCCTCAACCTGTGTGCTACACGACCTATGGGCCAGCCCAACCCATGGTTCATGTCACTAGAACTTGAGGCTCCTTTGAGACCTGCTTTGCCATGCTGCTGGTGAGTATATAACACGAGCTTGAGGCTGGTGGGTCCTGTTGCATTGCTTGAGTTCGATATCCCATCCGGGCCTGCTTTGCTAAGCTCCCATGCTCCTGACTATTGCTGATGGTTTCTGATCCATCCTGCTGGCTGCTACTTCCTGCTGCCTGTTGGCAGACTTGCCAGTTTTGCCTTAGGGAAGACTCAGCTGTATCTTTCCTTGACCTTGACTGAAGCGCCCTCCGTGAGTTGAAGGACTTTCAGTATATTAGCTGTGCCACAAAAGTGAGTTAATTGAGCCCTCTGTACTGCTGTGTGGACTAATTAGCTTTTTTATTTGTTCTTGCTATATAAATCTACCTATATCTATCATCTATCTATATCATCTATCATGATCATCTGTCTAAAATCACAAGTATCCTGGTTTTGTTTCTCTAGGGAACCCTGCCTAACACAGACATGTTGTCAGTAGAGACTAATCCCTAGAAAAAGGCAAGTTTGGTAGAGGTGCAGCAACAAAGAGAAAGGCCCTCAAGAAGAGGGAATGACATAGTGGCTGTAACAATGGGCTCAAACTTAAGACAATGGTGACCATGCTGCAGGACCAGGCAGTGTTTCATTCTGTTGTGTATTTGAGTTGTAACTGAATGCATGGCACCTAACTACAATCACATGTGAGACAGTGTCACAGACTTTACTTCTTAGGAGTATTCTGGCTGTTGTTTTCCTAAGTCAGATTTGTTTGTTCTGTCAGTCCATGGTATTTTCAGTATTCTCTAGTACCAGGACTTAAATGTGTCAGATTTTCCTTCATCTTCCATCTTCAATGTACAAATTTTCACATGCATATCAGGTCTTTAGAAATACCCTGGTTTGAGTCAGGTGCGCCTTAGCCTCAAAGTGACAGCCTTGCTTTTCAACAACTTAAAGAGATTTTGTGCAGCTAATTTACCCAAAGCAGTGGATAGTTTCATGTCTTGATTGCTGATTTCATAAACGTTGTTTGTGGACCTAGGCAAGATGAAATCTTTGACAATTTCAATCTTTTCTCCATCTTATCTATTGATCCAGTTGGGAAGATTTTGATTTTCTTTACATTGAGTTATAATCTATACTGAAGGATATAATCCTTGACCTTCACCTTGTCAAGCCCTCCTCACTTTTAGCAAGAAAAGTTTTGTCATCTGTACTTCACAGGTTGTTCACAAGTCTTTTTCTGATCTTGATGTCATGTTTCTCTTCATTTAGTTCACCTTCTTGAGTTTCACTCAGCATACACATTGAATAAGTATGGTGACAGGATGCAATCCTGATGCAAACCTTTGCTGATTTTAAACCATATGGTATTCCCTTGTCTTATTTGCTTGACTTCCTCTTGACCAATGTACAAATTTGACATGAGCACTATAAAGTGTCATAGAATTCCCCTTCTTTTCACCATAATTGTGCCAGGATGGGTTGTCTAGAGAAACAAAACCAGCAACACTCATATATGTATAAGAAAGAACTTCGTTAGCTCCCACGACTACCAGAGGGCAGTGATGCCCCCCAAAAGAACTTTGTATTAAGAAAATATTCTAGACCAGTGCAAATCATGTCCATAGATCTGATGTTAGGCAAAGTCCTCTTCAGACTCACATAGCTGCAGGGTCATGATGAAGATGAGGATGAAGCAGAAGCAGGGAGATCAAAGGCTGGTGGGAGCAGAATCACATGGATTCCAGGTGGGTGGCAATGTGGCAGGGAACTGAAAGCTGGGAGGTTGGCTTTCAGGATTAGGGGCCTGGGAGTCAAAATCTCAGTGAAGATTAGGTTGAAAGACCAGGAAGGGAAGAAGGATATTCTCACTCTACGTCTTATGAAAAAAAAGCACACTCCACGGAGGCATCTTCAGGTCGTGATTTGATTGATAGGTTGGATCCCACCCCTATGCTTCACTCAGCTTCAAGGTGACATAAAATCCAATTGCCACAGTCATCATATTTATGATATACATAGTGGATACACAGTCAACAAAACATAAGCATTTTTTCTGGTATTCTCTACATCATCTGCTGTCAGCAATAATATTCTTTGTTCCATGTCCCAATCTGAATCCATCTGGAAGGTCCAGCCTTCCCTCTTAAAGTATTACTGCAGCTGTTTTTAAATTATCTTCCATAAAATTTTGCTTGCATATAATAGCAGTGATATATTCCTCAATGACTTCTGCATTCTGCTGGGCCTCCTTTCTTTGGAAGGGGCACAATACGGATTGCTGCTGGCCAGTTGGCCAGGTAGATGTCTTTCAGATTTCTTGTCATAGATAAGTGAGTGCTTCCAGTGTTTCCAGTTTGTTGGAACATTTCATTTGGTTTTCCAACAATTTATGGAGCCTTCTCTTTTTCTAATGCCTTCAGTGTCGCTTGGGCTTCATCCTTCAGTACTATTGGTTCTTGAAACAGTGAACCATTGACTAATTCTTTTTGGTTCAGTGATTCTGTATATTCCTTTAATCTTCTTTTGAAACTTCTTGCATTATTCACCATTTTGACCGCAGAATCCTTCCCTGGAAACCATGGTATATTGAGACAAAAGTACCTAAAAAGGGGTAAGAGATAATTAAGGCCTCAACTATAAGTAGCAGCTTTTAGTGACAAGCAGGTGAGAGAGTCCACCCTTGTTTTAGTCAGAAGAGACTTCCGTTTCGATGGAAAAGCAGCCAGCTCCTCATAGACAGAAGGCCTCTTGGCAAAAAGAGGATGACCCTAGAAGTTCTAGACCAGCACCAGTGGTATAGCCTTCACACAATTGTCGGGTGTTGCTCTCTCCCTAATCAGCATTTCCCTCCAGGGTCCCACTTCATTTATTCATTTAACTCTCATTGAGCTCCTCTGAGGTTGACAGTGCTTGTCCCTGGGAGAGCCAGGAATGACCCAGACGTCTGGCTTGCAGAAGGGCAATGGAATTGATATAGATACAGGTCTCTAATGACAATAGGTGTGAACACTTGGCCACATCTGAGCATGTGGAAGTGGCTGCTGTAAGTCATCTGCTTTTGCTGGCTCAGATTCAGGTCCCTCATGATATGTCTGATTTAGTCCTACTCCGTCAGGGTGTTCTCACTCAGGGCCATTGAGTACATGCCTATTCAGTGACTCCCTAGGGCAGGTAGAACTGCCTCGGTGTTTCCAAGACTACAACTCTAGCCCTATCTTTAGAGCTGTTTCAAATTACTGACCTTGTGACCCGATGCACAAACACTATGCCACCAGGGATCCTATGTAAGGGTTAGTCCAGAAGTATAGTTACAAAATCATAGAAACCTTTATTCAACAAAACCTTTAAAAAAAATCACTTTATTGGCGGCTCCTACAATTCTTATCACAATCCATCCATCCATCCATCCATTGTATGCAGAGTACATTTGTATATTTGTTGCCATCGTCATTCTCAAAACATTTTCTTCCTACTTAAGCCCTTGGTATTAGCTCCTCATTTTCCCCCTCCCCTTCTGTTCCCCCCTCCCTGAGGAACATTGAGAGGTTGAGACGGAGCTTCAGGAAGGAGATAGAGCTCAGTTAGGGATGAAATACAAATATATAGGTTTATTGGAGTGAAGGACTTTTGGAAGGGAAGGGACAGCAGAGAAAGAGACAGACAGACAGACAGACAGACAGGAACATCTTGAGCTCCTGGGCGGTATCGAGGCCAAGAGTTAGGTCAGGGAAGCTGCACCCAGTACTGGGGCGGTGGGATATATATAGGGTTTGAGCTATAGGCATGTGGGTTAATAAAAGAAAGGAGAAGTTTCTTGTGCTGTGTTTGCAAGTTTTGGGGTGGGAGATGACCTATGAGCAAACCATCTTGTTTCACACACTTGTTTCCCGGAATGTCAGAGGGGGGCGCGTGAGATGCTAGGGGCAGGGGTTACAAAGTTCAGCAAGTTGTTCACCTTCTTCTTGAAAGGCTGGTGCAAAAGGGTGCAAGGGACTTCCTGCTCCAGGGGGCTGCCTGATTTGACCCTAGCCCATACAAACCCTTGATAATTTATAAATTATTATTTTGTCATAACATACACTGTCTGATGTCACCTTCACGCACTTAAAGCACAAAGCTATTGGATGTTTTGGTTGACGTACCACCCATCGAAGTCTATAAAATTCCATTTCTCTCACCCTTCCTTGAGCAGTTATGGATTTTTTATTACTATCATGTCAAAAGAACAGTTTGGGTCTCAAACTGTTGGGTCAAAAGAACAAGGATCTCAAACTGTTCCTTTTTCATTGTTCTATTAGTTTGGGGACCACAGAGAAGTCTGAGGGAACACCATCCAGTCTGTAAGCTTCATGGTGGCAGGTTTCCCAAGGAAATTCTAGGTCCACCCTTGCCACCTCCCTCGAAGGAGCAGATGCATTGTCGTAGTGGCGTATAGTTCCTCAGTGCCATCATTCTGGCCTTTTCTCAACAATGTTGTTTTCTATTTTCTTAAAACTTTTTCATAATACCCCTCAGTGATCAACCTGTGTCCTTCAAGACAATCTGTCAGTATTAAACATACAACTGGATAAACAAAAAACTCACTGTCATCGAGTTGATTCTGACTCATGGTACTCTATTAAGATGACCCCTTGGGATTCCTAAACAAGGTCCCCATAAACCTCTCAGATGACATCTCCACCTTGAATTGAATTTGACAACATCATCCCCATGGAAGCCACTGTTTTGATTGGACGAAGTTTTTAAAATAATAATTTTATTGATATATTTTATACAATCCAATATATTCACATACAATTGTGTTGTTCAGTCTCATAGAGTGGCGTGATATAATCATTAAAACTAAGCTCCCCTCCCCTCTACCCATCCCCTCAGGGAACCATTTACTCTTGTTGCTGTTTCTGCAGGGTTATCTATCTTGACTTCCATGTACTGAACAGTCTCAGATACATAAATGAACGTATGCAAATCTAACATGATTAATGGGTAAAACAAAACCAAATCTTAATAGTAAGGGGAGGAAATATTAAAGAACTGATGGATAATTATGTGGTTCATCAATGCCATACTGCACCCTGGATTTATCATTCTGTCCGTGTGGCTCTTCAGAGAGAGACTGAATTGGACCTAATTTTGAAGGCACCCTAAGGAGACTAAGACACCGACAGCATTTGTCTGCAGCTCTCCCCTGGTTAAAGAGACGTGTTTAAATATGTTTTGTGTGAATTGGACGCCTCGTGGCAAGGTTCCAGTTTTGATTTACCAGCAGACACTGGTCCTCACTAGATAATCCACGTGCCTCCACAGTGCTGGGAACGTGGCAGGAACTCAAGACATATTTGTTGTCTATGTATGAAGGATACATGGCCATGCCTTATAACCGTGGCTTTGACCCTAGTTTTTCTTTTTGTTATCTGTTTCGTCAGAGGAGAAGCCCCAGGCTCGCTGGAGAGAAGTAGCTCCAAGGGCGAAGTCCAGAGCTCACTCTGCAGGTGGCCACACAGCTGTTCCCTGGCTCTTGCTCTGCTCTGAGCACCGGGGACGCCCTGGGAAGCGGCGGGACCTTGCTCAAGGTGTGGGTCTGCGGGCAGTGCGGCTCGGCGGCGCGCGCCCTCTATTGGCACTCCGGCGGCAGAGCAGCGCCCCGCGAGCGGGCGGGCACGCAGGTGAGAGGACCTGCCTGCGCGGCGGCGGGAGGCTGGGAGGGCGGGGGCGGCCCTGGGGAGGGGACACTGGAAGCCGCCTGTCCCGAGCATCCCCATGTGATGGCATGCGTTTCTCGGGGTGTTGAGCGCGTGCCTTCCGTGGGACGTGGAATTCACAGGAATATCAGGGGAGACCACGTGTTGAGAATTTCGGGGCCTCTCTAAGAACCACAGGGAGACTCTTTTTCAAAAGCCCATTTTGGGGGCGCGCGCAGACGTGTGTGTGTGTGTGTGTGTGTGTGTGTGTGTGTGTGTGTGGCTTGTAGGGGCAACCCGCGGACAGGAGGTCTTGAGGAATGAAGACTGGCCCTGGCTGGAATCCAAGACAGTGGGAGTTGGCACAGGAGAAAGCCTAGTAACTTGGGGTCCCTGACTCCCCTCCCTGGGAGGGCGGGGTGGTGGTGAGGAGGAGCGAAGTTGTCTAGAAAACAGGAGGCAGAACTGTGCAGGTGTGGCTCAAATTATTTGTAAATGGACACCTTCGTGTGCAAATGTTCCAGCCCCCTTTGTCTGTTCTGGCAATAGCTTCCCCTGTACCTTCCTCGCCCGAGGGAACCTATTTCCTTGAGAGAATTGCACCCTGCTGATAATTGGATCGATTCGCCCACCCTCTGGAGGATAGTAATTATACTGTCTCCCTCTGCACCCCCCAAATCAAACCCAGCTCACTGCCACACGGAGTCATGCTGGCTTACAGTGACCCGGTGAGGCAGGGCAGACGCCTCTGTTGAGATTCTGGGGTTGTAACACGTGGTTACAGGAGCAGATGGCCTAGTTTTTTTCCCCCCGCTGTGAAGTGAGTGGTGGCTTCGAACTGCTGGTCTGGTGATGAGTAGCTTAACTTTGCACGCAGCTCTTCGCTCTACACCAACCTTCCATAAGGTTATCCATTTCTTCCCTACTTCCTTCCTTTACAACAGGCACAGCATTCACCCATATCCAAGGCAAACAGGACCACGAAGATGTCTTTGTCTCTCTTTGAAAGGGGTACCTCTGTTGTGGTTTTAACAGCAATAAGGATTGTTTTAGGGTGTCATTTTTTTCCAAGTTCCCCCCCTTCTCCATATACGGATAAGTGTATCCCTTTTGTGTATGTGTGTTTGGTGGTGTTGGGGGAGGGGGAGGTGGGGTTTACTGAGATTTCAAACACAGGAAACGAACATTATTAATTTGTATCCTGAAAACTGCAGAGGGACATTTATTGTATTTTCTCTGGCTGCAGTCGTCTATTACTCCAAGGAGACACTGAAGTTGGTTTTTTGGAATCTTAGGAGAGCCTCAACGTTCTCCTGCATATCTAGAAAGTCCCGTGAGAGGAGAGCTAGAAGAAGGGGTGATTCATTATTCTGAAGAGATTGCACAGAGGCTTTTGCTGGCCTGAATGATTTGCTGGTTGTCCGTGTGTTGGGAAGAAGGGTATGAAGAAGCCAGGTCACCCACTCACGTGTCAAGGGAGTTTTGAGGATATTTGATTTAGAACCATGGTTCTTTCTTTTGATAATATTCACCTTGCTCCTCATCCTTGTATTCCAGACATCGAACACAAGCCTTTAATCCCTTCTGCTGAAATGTCTTGCATCCATCTGAACACTTCTAAATTGAAACTCTAAATTAGTATTCACCTAAAACTGATTTGATACAAGGAGAAGAACGTGAATGAAACTGCCTAAGCCTTCTTCGCACTGTGGCATCACTAAGGGGATCGGAGAGGGGGGAGGCCACACACTGAGGGACACTGTCAGGAGGGGTGACAGCATCTGGTCTATGAAAGTCTTTGTGCAGTATATTGGTTGAAGGGTACTATTTTAAAAATGAAGATGTCTCTGTAGTTTGTGGTAGCAACAAACACACTCTTTTTGCAAGCCGGGCTCACTTATATCATGATATCGACATTATGCCTTCCAGGCTAAAACTCGGGGCTGAGACACTTTTTGGAACTTCTGATGTGCTCCTGTCAGAGAGGTCTTTGTTGCCTGATGACAATGGCATTTCAAATCACGTGGGTTCACTGGTGCTCACTACACCCCATGCTGCTGCTACTGTGGCTACAATTGCTTTTATAATGGCTGGGTTTTGCTTAAGTTTCTGGTGCTTTACAGTATTGCAGTAATTAGTATTTGTGACTTTATATAAGTATTTTTTTTAAAAGAACCAAGTAATACTTAGAAGAAAAGATAAAAAGTAAAGGCTTCTGATCAGTTCCTAGTAGCATTATAATGCATGGTGTTATAATCCTTGTAGAAAGATCTTATAAACTTGCTTCCTGAAATTTAAGATATTACATTTAAGCAATATACAACTAACTATACATGTCACCTAGCCTGTGACTCAAGTTGATGATGAACATGCTTAAGGATACTGTACACTCTGGTATGAGTGGAGATGCATGAGCTGGTAATGGTGACATGAAGACAGGGCTGGTGATCCCAATCCCTCCCCCTCCACCCCCGGGTCTTTGCATTTCCAAGTACATGTTCAATTCTTTAGGAAAGTCATTGGTACTGGTTAAAGGAAGGTTTATTCAATTCCCAAGTGCCACCTCCAGAGGGCACAGCTGTCTCCAAAAATAATTAGTAAAATAAAACAAAATACAAGTTTTATGTTTTGCCCAAACTCTTGTTTTTAATAAGGGGCTCTCAAATCTGTTCCAGTGATTTCTAAGGTTTGCACTTGACAGATTTTAACCTAATCCGTTCTAGTGTTCATTTAGATGTTTGGTCATCCACTGCTTTCAGTGGTTTTTTTAAAAAAATGGCTAGACTGTTTAAAGTCCTTAAAAATGAAGAATTAAGCCCACAGGTGTTAAGTTGCTCTTGACATAAAAGTCTCGCCAGTTGGCTTTGGCTTTCGTCACTGTAAACAGGCTCAAGGGCTCCTTTCAATTTTCTGAACTCATTAAAAAAGTTTCTTTGTCACAGCGTTGATTTTGTATTCTGAAGAGATTGTACCTGAGACCTAAGGTCTCTTAAAAAAAAGTGTGTGTGTGAATTGTACTGTGTCTTCTCTAGAATATGGATTTGGATTTAGTGCTCAATGTATTCTCGCAGAATATGGTATTATGTTGGGAGTAAGTGCTTCCGAAGCTTTTACTCTTGAAGCTACACAAAAACATCGGGGGGATTTATTTTTGCAACATCAAAATTTATGGTGACGTTTTAACTAAAAGTGCTTTTTATTCATCTGCAGAAGAGGGGAAGTTGACATGCATTTGCTCTGAAAAGAATGGCGTTATTTTCTCCCAGAATGTACATTAAACAATCCACCCTCTGCCTCCTTTGTCTCAGCCCATCGCTGCAGCGTTTAGTAAGAAATTGAATTGTGTAAGGTTAAAATTTTAAAAGAAGGAGAAATAAAGACTCTCTCAAGTGATTTACATAGAGCTTCTCTGTTTTGTTTTTGTTTTCCTGTTCTACATTTTTCTTTTAGGCTTTAATTTCCTGTTCACTTTGGACTATTTCCCTTTGTATGTTTCCCCCCTCCCCCGTTCCTTTCTCCTACTTTTCTTTTTTTCCCCTCCAGTTAACATGGCACACTCACAAACTGGCACTGAGGTGTGGAAGGCACTGCGAATAAGCATTTTAAATGGCTTAACACCTAATTATAAAAAAATAGCTTTCTTTAGGTTTTGGAAGCTTGTTTCCCTGCTGGCATTGAACATTTTGGAAAGTAGTATAGGGTAGGTGTGGAAATGTTTGAACTGTCGTGTTTGCTTTTATAAGCTGAGAAGGATATAGAGCTGTTATCAAAGTGTCGGGGGATAAGAAACTATGATTAGAAAACAGTGTCAGCTGAGCATACCGTGGTATCACAAGGCGCCCAATGAGACCTCCCCAAAGTCCAGTTAAGCCATGGACGAGCCAGGCAGGGCTAACAGGTGTGGCGGGGAAGCATAATTAGCAAATCCACAAATGATCCCTCTTCTGTTTCAATTGCAGGAGCGAAATGTTAGTGTAACGGTTTATCCTTGGCCTTGTTTTCCCAGCAAAGCAGTAGAAGGACCATGTCTGATATAGTATTTGTAATGTATCTGCTCAACCCATAGTTACTGATTAATTATTAGCCCATGGAAGTGTTGACCAAGACTCCCTGTCAGAAAATCGGAGATGCTTGACATTATGAAGTCCTTCGCTGGCGACACCTGGCAGGCTTTTCTTCATGGCATCTCCACGGGGCACCGGACACTGGTGGCATTTGCGTAGGTCAGGAGTGCAAGCCTGTCATCCAAAAAGTGATTTGAAAGTGATTCTCAAGTGCATTGTACGGACTTGGGATTTGGGGATGCCGTCATTCATAGGAATTAGTAAATTGGAGGATATTAGTTTGGTGGAGATGAATGTGACATTGCATAGAAGAATTCAAAATGGAACAACCAGGAAGCGAAATGCTTGTGCAGAAGGGCCGACATGAAGAACAGTGTGCATCCGTATGGTTCCTCTGCAAACTGGAAAACTCCACTCACTGGTCGGTCAGGGCTCGCTCTTTCCTCTGTGTTCAGGTACCCTGACATTCCTGTGGTCTCCTGCCCAGCCTGGTCCTGACTCATGGCAACCACATTCATGCTCCCTGGGAGTGGGCTTGCATCATAGGTATCGCACTGTCGGAACCCACAGAGCTTTTGCTGGCTGACTTTTTGTCAGTAGATCTTCCTTCCCTTCTCATCTGCCTTTGCCTGGTCTGCTGAAACCCGTCATAGCAATACATAAGTCATACACCATAGCACAGCATCAGAGCAGCGCATGAGCCTCCTGTGACAGACCAGTGGGGACCGTCTGGAGGTGCTTTAGTTGGGAATTGAACCTGGATCTACTGCAGGAAAGATGACAAGTCTTCCAGGAAGCCACCACTGCCTTCCTGGGAGCAACACACACGCGCACGCGCACACACACATACACACACACACACTCACAAGAGCCTTGTAAAGTGGTCACTGCTTTGTAGAGAGATGTGTTAAAGCAGAGGCTGCCACAGCTGTGTCCCATGGGGCTTCCTGACCATGATGGAAAGTTTTATCAGGTGACCTCTGTCACATCGTTGTGGTGGAAAGTGCTCTGTGATTCTGGGTTGGCCTATTCCTCACCACACTTCGATGGTTAGAATCAAATGCATTTTTTATGCATGGCTGGGATAGCGTCAGGAATTGTGAAATGAAGACCAACAAGCTAAAAGCCTGACATCGTGAAATGGAGTCTATGTCATCTCCATGTAGAATCCTATTCCTTGGTCATGCTATTTGTTAGCCTGGGGACGTGGATAAATTACATGGGTCAGTCATAGTTTCTGTTTCTGACGGCTGAGCGTTGTTTAAAATGTTTATGAATCTAATCTAATTAGGAATGCATTGAAGAGATCCAGTTATTTTTCAGAATTTAGAAGTAAATCTGTTGGTTAAGCCCATGAGATCATGACAAAGGGGTTCATAACCGAATGCGCCGGTCTACCCCGGGTACTGGAAGGCAGCCATTGCCTTCTGTCTTCCTGGGCTCTCCCTGTCCGACTTAGCTCAGGGTCTGCCCTGAAGTTTTTCTTCCCCCAGCTGCTGCCACAGTCTGTAAAGATGATTCATGCATTTAAAAGGTCAGTAATCTAAACAGTTCCCATTTTCTGTTCCCTTCGCGTTGTCAAGGCAGCCCCTGGTTGCCTGTATATCCAGCCAGATTAATGAATTCCTAGTCAGGGGCAGTGTCTCGTTTTGTGTTGCCCATTGAGTGAGTGTAATGCATTATTGATGTTCGATAAAAGCACTCAAACAATAGTACTGTCACTGTCCTTGGTTACATATGGTGATTTTTAGCCTAATATAATTCTGGTCTGACTCAATGCACTCAGACCCTCGAAGCCAGGTCACCACAGTTGTGTTTAGTGTGAGTGGCCTCTTGGTGGCACTAGAACAACACTTGTTCTGCACAGAAAGGCCACACATTTGGCAGGCAGAAAAGGCACATGGGGGGGAGGGGGGGA
>PVJH01011802.1:0-26265 GCA_004026705.1 Nesogale talazaci | reverse complement strand
CTTCAAGCAAGTTAAATTCAAAGAGGAGGGTGTGTGTGTGTGTGTGTGTGTGTGTGTGTGTGTGTGTGTGTAGGGACACCCACTAGGATATTGTCATCCTTAAAAGTAACGTACTGATGGAATAACTTATAGAGCAAAGTGATTGTTGAGGTCAGAGGAAAAATGGGCAATGCTATCAAGCTGGAGGGGTGTTCTGCATGGTCTGAAGCCTTACTTAATACCCTGTCTGCAGCTTCCCTTTTAAAACCATCCTCTGCTAAGAAGAGGAAGCACAGACCAAGAAAGAAAATGCTCCAGGACACGGCTCATTTAGTATTAGTAACGCTCCTTGCTCCTCCCTCCCCACCCACTTGGTCTTCCTGTTGGATTTTGACCTTCCTAGGTCTCTAATACTGCTGGTTGGAAAATTCAAGACAATCTGAAAAGCCAAAAACAATAGGAAGGAAGAAGGGCAGTGAGACTAACAATAATCTGAACTCTCTAAGACAGTTCAACAGAATGGCAGCAAAAACAAAGAACTTTCCTCTTCATAAGAAAAGCTACCTTTCATACCTTTTCTTCCCTTTCAGCTGCATGCCCCCCTCTCCCCTTTCTTCCTTTCTTGGCCTTCTGGAAGCTTTTCAGCATCTTGTCCTGCATGGTGATTTTAACTTCTCCTTTTTAAAAAATTAATAAATAAAGACATTGTTCTGGGTACTAATTGACTGCTTAGAGAGTAGAAGCATTAGAGTGGCACTCACAAGGTTTTAGAGGAAGGCCAAATTTAAATCACGTGTGTGTATTTTACCCATAAAGTCTGATTTTTCTCATAACTAGAGGGTTCTGCCTATTCTACCCACTGCTTTTTTTTCTTTCTTTCCTTTAAAGATAATTGAAAGTTGTTCTACAAATACAGCTCACAGAATTTCATGTTTTTGAGTGAAAAAACAACAAGCCCGCCATGAAAGCTAGCTTAAATCAGAGCAGAATAGACTCACAAAGTGAAGCTGACATCCTGAAGGAAAAGGGGGACGCTAATGCTCCCATGTAATCAGTTTGGGCCAATTCAGTGCTAAATGACAGGATCAAGAAGAAAAATTTTGAAATTGATTTTTAAGACTGTCTGAAAAAAGGAAGCTGAAATGAATATTAAGTGATTTCTTTGGGGCTGTCAGAAATAATCATGGCAGAAGAGACAGGCCCGGTCTTGCTGCTGATGGTAGTAGGATCAGGGAATTTAGAATCTGAGTACAGATGCGAGTTGAAGTTCTGAGCTCCCCATTTTGAAGAAATGTTAATGAACAGAAGAACCGAGGAGGTAGGAAAGAAGCCTGAGATGAGGAGAGCTTGAAAAACATCCCATCGCCTTTGAATCCCAGTTTGCTTTTAACTTTCTGAAGCCTCCTTTGATGAGAAGATGTGATTAAAAAACAGCTCACTGCGCGCGCTGATTGCAACTCACAGCCCCCCTGCAGGACAGGGCAGAACTGTCCCCCTGGGATCCTGACACTGTGACAATGGGAGTAGAAAGCCCACTCCTTTCCCCATGGAGTGGCTTGTGGTTCTGAACTAATTATTTTCTGGTTAGCAGACCAGTGCTTAAGTACTGAGGATCATAATCCAGAGAGAGAAAACAGTTGTTGAAATAGCTCTGACCTGGTGTGGCGCAGGCTAGACCTGTGCTTAGTGGCTTTCCATCTCTCTCTCTCTCTCTCTCTCTCTCTCTCTTTCCCCAGAAGTAGTTCAGCAGACTTCTCTTTTGAGGATACCCTGAAAACAATTCAAACCTCAGACCTTTCCATTAGCAGCAGCTGAACACATTAACTGATTGCACCACATCAATTAGAAGATGGCTGGCAAGTGCATTGTCCAATGCCCATGTTTTCGTAAGCTTCATGAACACCACTGTTTACCAGCAAAGCACGGCATCACGTCTGAGGGTGAGGAAAGGGGTGTTTTGATGAGTAGGTGCTGAGCTTGCTGATCTTTGAGGGTAAGAGAACTGCTTCATTCCCAAGAGGTGGTGCACTGTGACGGTTGGAGTAGTGGTGATGAGTGTGTCTGGACATATCTTTATTCCTATCTCCCCATTTTTCAGCACCCAGATACTCTTTTCTATTGGCTGGTCAGAATATGGCCCCAATCTAGCTGTTGAACAAGTCCATATGGCTTGAGGATTGGATTCATGTCTTTTGTCTCATTAGTACCATGGTGGAATCAACAGAGTTAGCCGACTAATTAATACAGAGCTGCATTGGGTCTTCTCTGGGATTTGGAATCAATTTCCCTGACAGAATTTGAAACAGATATGGAGACATGGAGAATTTGAATGAAAATGGAAGAGAATTGTCACCTTACGAGGACTGCTTGGCGGATACTAATTTTTGTAACATTGGAAAACACTGATACAATTCAAATCGATTGCTTTTTCAACACTTTGCTTCAAAACATCTCAAGTTCTTCCTCCTCCTCCTCCTCTCTTCTTCTTTTATGTCCTCTGCTTCCCCTGGGCTAGGAAACAGCCATCCTCAGCTTTCCTTGTACCAAAGTCAAAGTGGGTTTAGAATTCATTCCCCTAACTCGGGAAACACCTGGGGGTGAGTTTGTGCCTAGCGTACATTTGGCAATGTTAGGAGAGATATTTGGCTGTCCTAACTAGAGTGGTTACTACTTCTATCTATCTAGTGATGAAGGTGGAAGCCCTGATGGCACTGTGGGGTAAGAATTGGGTTGTTAACTGAAAGGTTGATGGTTCAAACCTACTATCTGTCCTGAGGATGAAAAATGAGGCTTTCTGGATCCTGTAAAGATTTATCGCCTATAAAGCCTCAAGGAGTAGTTCTATGCCAGCCTAACAGTTGCTAGGAGTTGGGCTTGACAGCTGTGTGCTGTACCTTCTTGGGATGGTTGCTAAAGCAGTTGTTAATTGAGGGGCTAATGAGAACAAGCAAAAAAAAAATGTGACAGAGAACTCCTTAAGTGTGAGTTGGACTGTCCTGTCCTCCACTGGCCCCCTCTACACTACCTTTGCAATGATAAGGAAAATCAATAGACCAACTAACTGCTGAAGAACACATTCACTCCCAAACAGGGTACGCCAAAGTCCTCCAGCACACTCTGGATATCAATGGCAAATTCCAAAGAATTTGACTAAAACAAGCAAAGGAACAAGAAAAGTAAAATAAACATTGACCCTTTCTCTTCTAAAATTCTGGTTTGCACAAGGTCTAAGTCCAGGGGCTGTCAAGGAGTAATTTTTCTTCTTAAAAAAAAATCCTCCTTTGGAATTTCATTTTAAATAATGAAAGCTTAGACAATCGTACCTAACTCACAGGCACAGAAGTTTCCTTCTAAGAAGACCAACAACAACAGGCAGGGCTGCCGCTAAATGTGGTGCTTCACATCATTAGGCAGGAGCCACCGTTCTTCTAGGGAAGAAGATGTGGTGAGCACTGCCTCTTGATTGCCATGGCTGGGATAGGTGCGTGTGGGTGGCTGCTGGAGGCCATTGAGCTGTCTGGGACCTTCCGGGCCGCCTCATCAAAAAGATCTGTTTTGTTGGACGCTTCTCTTTTAGGAGGTGCATGGGTTGGAATATGTTAAACTGTTCTTCAGTGAACGAAATCATAAAATTTGGTGAGCGCACAAATAGAGGCTTCGTGTTGGAGCTCTCCTGAGGTTCATTGTACTTCTCAGGAAGGGTTTCTTTTTTAAAAGATGCCAGTAAAATGCCAGGCGATTTTATTTTGGTCTCCAGTAAATTGCTCTGGAAACTTAAATAAAATTAAACATCCTGTTTTGTGGCTTGCAGATGCACAGGGGAAGCACATTCTCCCTAGCCTGATGTCTTAGGTGGGAAAGAGGGTCAAGTACAGACGATAGTGTTAGCCATCACCTTTTTGAAACAGCTATGCTTCTTCTGCTGGCATGGGGAAGGGGGCGGGGGTGGGGTGGGCACGGAGCATCTCCTGCAAATGAGAGCAATTGTATTTTGTTATCCAAAGAGAAAGAAAATCCGAATGACACGGGGCTCTTTTTTTGTGTGCGGAGGTTTTGGGGGAGCACGAGAATGAGCTGTTAGGCTGAAAGCTTATTACAGGAGCTGCTTCCTCATGCAGTAAGGTTGGTGACGTCTGATTGGAACCCAGGGTGGAAGTTATTGTGAAACAAATTTAAAATACACCTGACTGAAAATAGGAATGGATGCCCACTGTTGAAATGGAAGGCAAAGGGATCGGAATTAGCAGCAAAAAAACATAAAGCTTGCTTTTGGAATTTAATGGGGCTCTATGTGTCTTGAGTTCCCAATCAATTCCCAGGACTTTCCTTTCTTTCCAATGTTAGTGAAATGAAAGCAGGTCTGCGGTGGTGATCTCCCCAGCCCCCAGCCCCACCACACACACACACACACACACACACACACACACGCAGATGACATGTCTCTCTCTGGTGTTACCGTCTTGCTTCCTGCTCAGAAGAATGGGACAGCCTGCAAGGCTGAAGGCTGACTCACACCCTGCCTCTGACTGGGAAAGCAACTGGCCCTGCTCATTCGAGAGGGCTTCCCACCTTCCGTGGGGTCTCCTGGACAATAGGAAGTGACTGGCTCCCATGGCTTTTCAAGAAAACATCTCAACCCCCCCACCCGCTTGAACTCTCAGTTGAAATATTACATCTAAAGGCCAAAGAGAATCAAAATGAATGGAGGATTGCAGCACCTTTCAAATGTCACTTGAAAAAAAAGTCTGTGAAGTGAAGGCTCAAGTCCTTTGGGATGGAACAGAAATGAACTGTCACCCTCCTCCTCCCTCTTCCCCGTGCTTAGATATCAGCTCTCTCGCCATTTCTGCCTTCCCTTTCCTCCTCCCTCCTCTCCCCCCCTCCTCCCCCCCACACCTGAGTTCTATGACAATCTGGTTTGGGTGTGTGCCCTGCAGGCTGAACTATGCAAGAAGTGTCACCACAGAGCTGTTTCCTTTCGGAATGGCATTGTTTAACTTCAGGGTCCTGTTATTCTCGTGCGAATGAAATGTCAGAAATGAAGTTCAGCGTGTAATTTCCCAGGCAGTGACAGACTTTTGCCATCTGTCATTGGATCGTGCTTCTACCTTGCGTTTCCTGCCATGTTTGGGTTTTGACCTATCCCTTTGAGCCCTGGTAATTTTTACCTCTCAATGGAGCCTCCCTCTGATGGTGGGTTCTGCTGGCAGGGGTGACTTTCATAAGTGGAAGGAACTGGGGTGCTCCCTTTCACAGACTCTGCATGTTATTTATTGTTCAAACCTCAGAGGTGAGGAATCCTGTCACCCCAAAAATGTGGATTTGCAATTAATCTTGTGTGTCATCTATTTCTGTCCTCTTGCCTTTCCTGGTCTGTGTGTGTGTGTGGGGGGGGGGG
The DNA here is from genome assembly GCA_004026705.1 of Nesogale talazaci. NCBI lineage: Eukaryota > Metazoa > Chordata > Mammalia > Afrosoricida > Tenrecidae > Nesogale > Nesogale talazaci. The sequence goes on along the minus strand of PVJH01011802.1, from coordinate 20,888 downwards.
GGGGGGGGGGGGGGGGGGGGGGGGGGGGGGGGAGGGGGAGGGGTGGCAGCAGTGCTGAGGATTCGGAAACAGAGTACACAAAACACAGGTTCCCATGGGGCTTATCCTCCTCTAGGGCTGATGCTGGGAGAAGGGTATTTTAAGGGAGAAAAAAATTGGGGGTGAAAAAAGGAGAAACATTGTAATGGTTTCTAAAAAGGATCCAAGTTTAATTGGAAAGAAGGAAATCTGAAGTTTTGGGTTTTTTTTTTTAACGCCCCACCAAGTGAAGATTTCAAAAAATCCTGCTGCTCTGAAGTCAGAAGATAGATTTTCTGAAGTACAAGCAGATTGTTTTTGAACTGAATTTTAAAGCTCTGCTGTCAGCGATGACAAGTTCCCGAATTCAATTTTCAAACTCAAAAACTTAGAAAACGGAGGAAGCCACTGTGTCTCCTCCATAGCTTATCAAAAGAAATGCGGTGGCAGCTCCCCAGCGCTGTCTCCCCATGGGCTGGCCAGCGGGTGGAGGGAGGGGTGGGGGGAGGCCGCCTTGCCCAGACACGCAGTAGAGGGCGGGGTGGGGTGGGGGTGGGGGCTGGCAGGGCAGTCGCCCAAGCCCACCTTAGCTGAGGTGTCCTGGCAGGCTGAGAACAGGGAGAACTTTGATCATTTTCAGAGGTGCTTCAAGCACCAGGGATGGCGGCCCTTGACTTCCTGCTCTTCATTGTTGATGGAGAATGGGTTACAACGAAGCCAAGCCGCATGCGTGCTCTTTCTGGCTTTGGACAGACAGTCGGAACTCTACGGTTGCTTTCATTTGGGACGGAAAATGAGTCCGTTTTGAGATGCCATGATGCCTCTCGATGCACGTAGATCTAAATTTGAAAGGTCTTCCTTAGGTACGTGGACCATGACTGATGGTCTTAAGTAAAAAGGCTGCCACCGATGTTAATAAGACACCTATGGCATTTTGTAATAGCGAAGAGGTAGAAAAAAAAATAAGAAAGCTATGTTTTGTCATTGTTGCTCGCTGCTGTTGAATTGGCCGTGACTTAAAGTCAACTTGTGTATAACAGAACAAAATGTTACCCAGTCCTGTGTCTTCATCATGGTCACGGGGTGCTTGATGTCATGGTGGCTGGTATATCAGTCACGTCATCAGGTTTCCCCTGTCCCCTCCTATACCAACCATAATGTCTTTCCCCAGTCTTGCCTCCTTTCTGATGGGAGGAAGGTCCAAGGGAGGACGCCCATGTCTTGCCATGCTACCATCTAAGCAGCATGCTGGTAGGGTTGCTTTTACGAGTGATTCGATTGTTCTTCTGGCAGCTCACGGTTTAGTCAAAATTCTCAGCCAACACAATTCAAGTGCGTACAATACTTCTGTCTTAGCTTGTCATTCATTGCCCATCTTTTGCCTGTACATAACATGATTGAAAAGACCCTGGCTACCATCTCGTAGCTGGTTCCCTCCTACGTTTCCCTCAGGAGAGCTGGTGCTCTCGCACGCTTCACACGATGCAGTTTTCTCCAGTAAATAGCATAATTAGAGGTCTTGGGGCTGAAACAATCTCAACCTATTCTCAAACTTTAAATGGGCCAGAAGCCCGGCTTGCTGCCGTGGAGTGGGGCATGGAATGTGCCTAGTGTGCCACTTTGGGTAAGCAGACCTGGTGTTGTGGGATGAGCTGAGCGCCGGGTTAAGGCGCCCAATACTGATGCTCCTCAGACCCCTGAAAAGGTCTTATTTGATATGGACAGCAGGACAGTCGGTGGTCATGGAAGTCAGAACTCGCCAAATCAACTATCCCTGAAAGTGGATGGTGCTGGAGCATCAGTCCCATACCTGGCTGTCGCTGGCAATCGGGACATGCTAGAGGCATGGGAGCGACTCTGAACCTTTTCCGGAAGCTCCAGTGAGCCTTGAGGTAAGGCCCGGGTGGAGCCGCCACAAGTGCAAATCTTGATGGTAGTAGGAAAAAAAAAAAGGCCATGACTGGGGTTAGGTATACCTTAGACTGTCAGTTTGCCATACTGTGGTGCTAAGATTGTGCAAGCAAAGTAAAATAGCAGCCAGATCTTTGATGGTGGACCATTTTCATCAGAACTGCCAGTCTAAGAAGAAAGGACTGATGCTGTACTTCTGACAGTTAGTCAATAAAAAACCTTATGAATAACAACAGAAGGGGTAGTACTTACATTATGTCATGTGTTACCTAAAAGTTCGAGCAGTCCATGTACAGTGTAGCAACAATGAAATATACAACTTTCCTCAAGTTCTTAAGTGCTTCCTCCCACCCACTATCATGATCCCAATTATACCTTACAAATCCAGATAGACCAAGGGATGTACACTGGTACATATAGGAACTGGAAATGTAGGGAATCCAGACATATGATCCCTTCAGGAAGAGCAGGGAGAGTGGTGACACCAGGAGGGAAGGTGGAGTAGAAAAGGGGAACCAATTGCAGGGCTCTATATATAACCTCCTCCCTGGGGTACGGACAATAAGGAAGTGGGTGAAAGGATACATTGGACAGTATACAATATGACAACAAATGATAACTTGTATATTATTAAGGGTTCATGGGGAGGAGGAGTGGGGAGGGAGGGGTAATATGGGGAACTGATACTGGGGGCCTAAGTGGAAGGAGGATGTTTGGAGAATGATGGCAACAAATGTGCAGATGTGGACTGCATACAATTGATGGATGAATTGATCTTGATAATCGTTGGATAGCCCCCAATAAGATTATTTTTTAAAAATCTACAAAAAGTCCATAAAACTTCACAAAAACCAATGCAGTAGATAATAGCATAGCCATTATGCAGATGGCAAGCAAGAGACTTAGCGAAGTCCTGTAATTCTGAATTTTCCAGCCATTAAAGAGAAGAGCTGGGATAGAGAGAGTCATCTCAGCCTGACTCCCGAACTAGTCTTTGTCCCACTGGATTGTAAAGCCATGACCATGATGAGCTTAGTGACTGAGTTTCCTCCTCCAGTTTTTAAAAAGTAAATAAATATCATGACCTTTTGAATATTCTTCAGGTTGGATGATTCTATTAATTCTTAAAAATTTCACCAACTTTAATTTTGTATCTGTTTGGGCATCGAGACGTTAGATTTATTAGTTGCTGTATTTCATTTTTATTCCTGTATCTGTTATAAAACTTTATTAAATTGAAATCTTATTAACTGTAACTCTCAATTAGCTAGACTTCCTGCCCCTGCCCCCGCACTTTGCTTTTAAGAAGAGAAGAAAACCACAGAAAAATAAACTCCTATCAGAGCTTTCTTTTAAAGGTTAGCTATGTCCTATGGTTCTATGTCTTTTAGTTAAGGATAAGATATGGGTATGTCTCTGTATAATTTTGAAATGCTTACCAACTGTAAAATGCTCTAAAAATGTTAAGGTAGTTGCATTGGTAAGAATAGGTGAATCACAAGTCCATAGCTTATGGAAGAAAAGCTTGCTTTTTCCTTAACCCAATAGAGTCAGTTGTAGCTGTGGGAGGGGGTGGTATTCTTCACACATTCATGTGGTACTGAGACTTTTACTGTCTTAAGGCTTTAATGTCCCTCGGGGATCTTACAGTTCTTCACTGAATTAAAGGACTTTATCTAGCAAAATAAATAAAAGAAGGCAACTTTAAACTTGCATGGGTTAAGCTGTGGAGGCAGTTAAATTTTAGAAGCTAAGATTGAAGGGCCAGGTAAGCATTGGACTGATGACCTCAAGATTGGTGGTTTAAATGCCCCAGTCGCTTAGAGGGAGAGAGATGAGGCTATGTACTCCTGTAAAGATTTGTAGCTTCAGAAACCCAACAAAGGGTCACTATGAGTTGAAATCAATTCCATGGCAGAGAGATTGGAGTCGAGTTGAAAGTAAGAGTAGAGGCACTGTATGCTAAGCACGAATTTGCAGACTATAAGGTTGGAAATTCAAACCCACCAGTCACTCAGGGGAGAAAGAAGAAGCTATCCACTCCGTAAAGATTTATGAATCGAGAAATTCTTAGGAGCAGTCGCTGTCCCATATAGGGTCACTGTGGATGACAATAAATATTGCCCAATTAAAAAAATGATTCAAATGAAAAGAAATCCAGAAACCCATCGATCACAATAGTCTGATTTTATTCCTTTGTTCATTGGGTCCCCATGAATTGGAGGCCAAGTCTGTGATGGCTGTCAACTGCAACACAACTCACCTGACACAGTCCTTGCTACGACAGTATTGTTATAGTTCTTCTTGGGATTTAGGACTTCTCCAATATTGTGACATCCCCTAAGCATGTACATTGAGAGCTACTAAAACTTGTTACTGAAAGGTGGCTTTGAGCAGGTTCCTACCCATATCAAACCTGTGTACAACCAAACAAAACAAGACCTAGTTCCTCACTTTCCTTCAATTGCTATGTCGGTGTCCATTGTTGTGGCCACTGTGTCAATACATCTTGGGAGGCTCTTCTTCTTTTTCCCAGACCTCTCTGCTTTCTTCAGGGCCTGATCTCTTCTGATAACATATCTAAGTTATGTGAGATGAAGTCTGTCCATCCTTGCCTCTAAGGAGCATTCTGGTGGAACTTCTGCAGGACAGATTTGGTATTTTCTATGGTATTTGAAAGCCTATGTAACTAAAAATGGCCTCTGGAACATTGTTTACCTTCTTGTGCTCATTGTCATTAGCTTCCCATTTTTCCCCATTGTACCTCCAAGGGACCATTAGTCCAATTACACTCGATAGAGTTACCTTTCCTAAATACCATGTCACAGAAAAGCATACATTAAAAATAAAGCCAATGGCAATAACAAAGTAAAAATCTCAATCTAGGGGAAATCAGAAAAATTAAAAACTAGAGCAAATTTAAAATGACTCAAAAAGCAGATAAAATGAAAAAACTGATAAATTATATGTTAGCTGCATCTGTAGTAATTCAGTTTGCAAAGCATTCTGCATGGTAGCAAGAGTTTTGACATCCCTGGTCTTGGGCTAGAGGGAGTCACCTGAGCCTGAATTTTCCCTTCACCTATATCAAAACAAAACAAAAACAGAACTGAAACAACCTTTATGTGGATCAAAGGGAGATCAAATGATGTGTTATATGAATTGTAAGTCAATAAAACTTTAAAAAGGGTTTTGCTGAGCCCTGTTGGTGCAGTGGTTGTGTGCGGGACGGCGGACCACAGGATTGATGGTTCAAATCCAGCAGCAGCTCTCCAGGAGCAAGGCTGGGCTTCCTACTCCTACCAGGGCAGTGATGGGGAAAAACAAAAGATTTCTAAGACTACACTTAGCCTCAGTCCAGAATCAGAGAACTAGAAAAGTACAAGGAGATGGAGAATCTACATTTTTTCCAGAAGCTCCTCCAGTGATTCAGAGCACTGACCTGGGTATCACTTAAGTAGACAGGGCACTTGAGAAGTGTGGCTTAATTCAATTCAGGGAGATTTTCAGCAAAAAGAACTGAGAAAAACCAGTGATTTTTAGATACCTTTCACTGTCTTTGAGTCAATGCTGATTCACGTGCGACCTCCGTGATTCGCTGCTCAGGTCTCTGAAGCTTTGTTCATGGGAGGAGAAGGTCCGGCTTGCAGATGATTTCTAACTTTTGACCAGGAAGATTGCAGCCCAGCACATAGCCATGCCACCACTTCCACATATGTTGTGGGGGGTGGGGGAGGAGAGATACATAACCCCATATTCTGTCTGATGACTTGGGATATCTAGGGGCAGTTTTTCTGGAAATCTATAGAGCTACTTTCCCAAATCTCCAGGAAAAACCTCACATAGGCAGAATGCCTTCCTGGACATGGTGGATGCTGCTCACCTGTCCCTTAATGAGCATTGTGTTAAAACAAACAGCAAACAAAAACTCCCCTCCATATCTTGTTTCAACTATTTTCTCCCTTGCAGCAAACACAATTATATTTTCCCCTGTAGCTGTGAAGTCAATTGTGGTCGTTTTTTTAAGCAAGTAGTCAGTGAGTCTTAAAGATCAAATTATTGGTTTCCTGTTTTGGTCTTTAAGTACAGTACAGTATGTGGAATTTCCAGCTGGTTGGTTGGTTTAATCCTTGCATGAAATACTTTTGCTCCATGTACATGTTGAATAGAGTCAGGATTTTGCGGGTTAAAGGTAACCTCTTGGAACCAATGGAGCTCTGATGGTGGGAGAGAGGTAGCCAATGGAGTGATACGTTAGGGTTACTTGTTTGTGCAGCCATGCTATTGGACAGATGAAAGACAGCAGAAATGTATTACCATTCTCTCTTCCTCCAAAACCACAAGATTGTCATCCCTTGTTTACTTGTGAAGCTTCCGGATAAAATGTGCAGTGCTGTGAACCTTAGTAAAACAAATCTGTTTAAGATCTTAATTTGTGTCCTGTTGTGATTCAAGCAAAGGATGGCTAAGCTCTGGTTGGTGCCCTTCCATACTGAAGACAATCATGCAAATCATCCTTCATGTCACTTTCATCATACTAGTTGTCATAAGCGACTGTTGATTTGACTCTGACTAATTTCAGTATGTTGATCTCCAGGTCTTGCTTCCTAGTGTGTCAGCTCTGCTGAAGCCTATCCATGATGGTGATGTACTGCCATTTGACATATCCACTGCTCAGCATCTAGCATCATTGTAACAAGCCAGCCACTCACGCTCAACAAAACTGACAGACGAGTAGTGGTTGAACAGATTACCTCATGATTCTTCTGTTGCTTAACTAATAACAACCACTTTTTCAACCTTGCTTTCAAGCACCCAACATAGGCATTCCACTTAGACAAAGTCCAGAATCAGAGAGAGAACTAGAAAAGGTACAAGTAGACCAAGAATCTACTTTTTCCCCCAGAAGCTCCCCTGGTGATTCAAAGCACTCATCTGGGTATCACTTGTGTAGACAGGGCACTTGAGAAGTGTGGCTTAATTCAATTCAGGAGAATTTTCAACAGAAGGAACTGAGAAAAACCAGTGATTTTCAGATTCTTTTCATTACCATCGAGTCCATGCTGACTCATGAGCAATACCCCCTGATTCACTGCTCAGGTTTCTGAAGCTCTGTTATGGAAGTAGAAGGTCCAGTTTTTCTTCCTTTCACCCATTTAGCCTGGGTTTCACTCAGGGCCATTAATGAAACCTCTGGCCTACCCAAGTACTTTTTGATCCATTATCATCTAATAGAGTGGTTCTCAACCTATGGGGCACAGCCCCTTTGGGAGTCGAATAACCCTTTCACAAGATCGCATGATATATAACAGTAGCAAAATGACAGTTGTGAAGTAGCAACGAAAATCATTTTTTTTTTTTGGCATCACTGCCCTTTGGTGGGAGTAGGAGGCCAAGCCTTGCTCCTGGAGAACTGCTGCTGGATTTGAACCACCAAGCCAGTGGGCTGCAGTCCCGCACACAACTACTACATCACCGGGGCCCAGCTGCAATGAAAATAATTTTATGGTTGGGCGAATCACTACAGCACAAGGAACTGTATAAAAGGATCACGGTGTTAAGAAGGTTGAGAACCACTGATCTAATATGTCTTCTATGCTCTGCTCTTCCATCTTGATGTCTAAACTTCCTACTCCCATCTCCTCCCCTGTGAAATCAATTCATTCATTAAGATGTAGTCTGAATTTCTACATTGTTTGTAATATCCCCGGGCTCATCTCAGCTATGGCACTTGTGGCCTGCAACCTTGTCTGCAGGTACCACTCACCATGACACATTTTACTTAGGAATAGGCATGTTGGCATAATCCCCTGGGGGTCCAAATTCCTGTTTTCATCACCTTTTGTTTTCTATAGTGCTTCTATCAGAGTGGAAGTAGCAACTTCACTAGGTATAATAGTGGATGGCATTTCCTCAAAGAGCATGATGCACAGTGAAAACCCAACCATCGGCTGTGAACTAAGATAGAGAGTGCCCCAAAGGAACAGCCAGACAAGTTGCCTTTTGGGTGAGTGGAAGAGGGGGCCAGCAAAGGGCTCTGCTCAGAGGTTGTTTAGCTGCTTTACCTTTGCTATGTGTAGAGGACATGATAGGCAGGCAAGAATATAGAGAGAGTGTACGTACATCATTTTTTATATTGTTGACTGGATGAACCTTGTGTGTGTGAGAAGTCGATTGATGAACAGTATTTTTAGCAAAGGGTCACATTTTGCAGAACACTGACTTAGGCAGTGCTTCCCAAACTATGAGTAGCAATCTGCAGACAAGGATGCCTTTGTAGAGCACCCTTCATGGTCTAAAGTGCTTGCATAATTAAAAGCATTCTCATTCTCTATGAATCTCTTTTCTTGCCTATGGGAAAACAGGAGTGTTTTCTCATTTGCACCCCTAAGCATAATTATTTGGGGTGTTACATGCAGTTGCAAGCTGCCAGTGTTCATCAAATGTGCCCCTAGCATTCGCGATGAGCTGGTACGTTTCACTGAGGACACTGAGCCGAATAATGAAGACCTGCAGCTGAGCATCTTCCCCTTCTCAGGCATCTTGAGGGAGTTATCAAAGGCCTTTGTCTTAATAGCAATCTTCCTGAAGGTCACTCACCATTTAGGCTATTTATGTAAATCTCCATTAATGCAAGTTTTATTTAACGATTTGCTGACTGTAGAGTGAGCGATCCATTTTTTTGTGTGCCAGTATTGATTTATCTGTTTCACACCTTCTTTTCCCTGTCGACGCACAGATTTGAAAAAAAAAATAAAAGAGGTCATTTGGTGTTTAGATTTCTATCCTTTAAATGAGGCCTATTATGATCTGCAATCATTTGTCAGGGCCATAATTACATGTACAGTATAGGAGATTGAATTTCAGAGCAAGAGAAGTTAAAGGATCTTTTAAGTTGAAGCTAAACCTATGATTTTTATGAACTTTGGGGCATCTAATTAAGCCATTATTAACAAGCTGGAGTTTGAAAATGTCGAGTGTATAATTATGAAATAAACAAGAGCTGGTCTTTCCAATAAATTTGTGTGCCATGCCCTTGTGGTGCAGAAGTGTGTCCTTTCACCTCCTGACCGGTCCCTAGCAAATTTCTCTGGTGGGTAGTACAACATTAGGATGAATTTGCACACTTGGTGGCAAAAAAACCCACATCAACAACCCACCAAATAATTTGTCTTTTGAAACATAGCTACCATACATAGGGTAAGAACTAGTTTAAGCTGAGGAAACCTATAGATGAGTATTGATTATATATCTGAAACCATGTCATATAAAGAAATTCCATTTTATATGTATTCCTATCTTTATTTTTACTTCTTTCAGTGTCATCATTGAGTTTTGCCCCCAATGATTTTCTTTCATTTTAGAAATAGATAGGAGGGGGCTTAAAAAATTCTTTGAAAAATGGAATGAAATGATAATAGGAACTTCTTTTGTTTATGAGCTTTTTGAAGCCTCCAGTGGTGGTTACATAATATCATGTCTCCTGGACAAATAGGAGTGAAGGGGTGGAGGTTAGCCTGTCAATCAGGTCTAGGCCTGATCATGCCTTCTGCTGGGCATGACCTTTTAATTTTAATTTTAATTTTTCATGCTAGGGAAAGTGGTAGAGTCAAGAAAATAGTTCTCTTTTCCCAGTAAAATTTGAAAGATTAGGGGCTGAGCCCCGGTGGCGTAGTGGTTGTGGGTGGGACAGCAGCCCACTGGGATGGAGGTTCAATTCCAGCTCCACAGGAGCAAAGGCTGGGCCTGTTACTCCTACCACCAGAGGGCAATGATGCCCCCCCCAAAAAAAAAAATTGAAAGATTATCCTGGCTAAAACCCATTTTGGTGCCTCAAGTGTTAGACCTGTTTTGAGGTATATTTTACAGATTGATTCAAAAAATGGTACCCATTTTTCTCCTATCAGCTCTACTTTCTGAGATATAGAACATATGTCAAAAATCACTGTTCACTCTGCCACCCATAAAAAATTCAGAATATTTTAATGTAGTGTTAGCTAGCCTGAGATAGAGGGAATGCATGCTTGAACTAGTTTATTTGAACTAGTTTGTGTTGTACTAAAGACTTCAGTCAATTTATGCTTCTCAAGGTGTTCTTTGACCCAAAGGTGTAATTGAATGAGGAAATTGCACGAATTTGAGATTTTACCCAAGCATCATTTCACCTTTATTAGCAAAGTTTTATTAGGATGTTTTTGTATTAATAACTGAAAAACAGGTATTGCTCACCTTTACTAGTAACTGAATAACAGTTCCAATTTTTATCTTAAAAGAAGACCAAAAAATAAGACCACAAATAATTATACTATAAATTAGAAGCCTGATGGTATAGTGGTTATATATTTGACTGCTGACCTGTAGGTCAGGTATTCAAGCCTACCAGTGGTCTAGAAGAGAAAGCAGAGATCTTCTGCTCCTATAAGGATTTATAGCCTTGGACATGTATACGAGAAGGTTCACTTTGTCCTAGAGGGCTGCGAGGCATCATAATTAACTGAGTAGTAGTGATTCAAATGTTCTGAATCCTAAAATGGGTTTGTCAGAGTTCAAATTCCTTTATTAGAATTCAAATGTCTCACTCTTGCTATAAGATGGCACAACTCCACCTGTGCATAGACACCCTTAAAAGTTAGAATTTGGGGGCTGAGCCCTGGTGGCGAAAGTGGTTGAGTGTGAGACTGCGGCCCACTGGCTTGGCGGTTTAAATCCAGCAGTGGCTCTCCAGGAGCAAGGCTGGGTAGCTCCCATGACCACCAGAGGGCAATGATGCCAAAAAAAAAAAAAAGAATTTTCTGTATGAAGAGACTTGAAGTCAATCTTACCTCTGAAACATTTAACGTGCATTACAATTGACCTCCGCATATTAAAATGTGTTCTGAAATGCTTACTGCATAACTTGAAGAAGAAATTAGAACCTCAAAATGTTTGTGAAAATAGCTGTGAAATCTGTCATTTTTGACGTTCTAAATTGCCTTTGCCTCTATTATATAGGTGCCTTTTCAATTTCTATTTTCTTTCTCATTCTTACTGAACTGTGCTCTGGCTATGCAGAATTCAACTTGTAGTCTCTGTAGATATTTCACAGTCTCCCAGACCCAAAAGAAAAAACCTGATTCTAACTGATTCTAATTCACAATGATCCTATAGGACAGGGAACAACTACTGCTCCGTTGGGTTTACAAACCTTCAAATCTTTAAAAGGTTGTAGAGTCATGGGTCAGTGAGAACCACTCCCCTTGTGATGGACAGCTCCCGGTGTAGCCAACTAGCCATCATGGGTCTAGATTCAGCTTCTTTTGGAAATCCCTCAATCTCTAATTTTTTTCATATCTTATCTTTTTTTGCCTGATCGTGAAATTTGTTGGTTTGAATTCTTCTCAAACTTAAAACTAGGATGCTAATTAATAAATTAGTATAGCTGAAATATAGTGGAATATCAATCTAAGAAACTAGAGCTGATGCAGTCTATCCAATGCAATTTTGTGAATCAGTGCCCCAAGAAACCCAGGAACAGGGCTGAAAAACAAGACATTAAGAAAAAATGTCTGTGATTATGTTATTGAGTAGGCAGGGAATGTATGTAGTAAAAATAACTAGTAATGATAATTTTTAGGTCATTTATCATATAGATGATACATGAATCTATCCTCTTAAAAAGATGTTTGGTATTGATTTTTCTGTGAAAAAATTTTAGTTAAAATATTGTAATACATATTGCATTTTTCTCAAGTCACTTGATAAATTTGTCTAGTTCTTTTCTTTTAGTTATTTATCCACATTTTTATTGATGGGCATTTATAGTGTGTGTCATCTTGCTCCATTATCAGATGAACCCAAAAAGAACGGGTCAGAAAAATGGAAGTTCATCTATGGCTCATGGGAAAAAAATACAGAATTAGACAGTAAAAATATCAATGCCAGATACCTAGGATCTTCCCAGTGCACTGCTTTGCTTTGTACACATTTCTGTAGTGAAATGTCTATTAGAGTTAAAAACCATGTCTGATTCCCAGGAGATTGGTCTAGCAGTGGGTAGGAAAAGGAAATGCCTCTAAAGGCACTTTCCAATTGTGGCATGCGACATTTTTGATTATACTTCATTGAGCAAAATTATGACCACTATAAAAATCTAGAATTAGAAAACCAAAAGAGAGGAATATTCTTATATCTTAAGCTTAAAGAACTCAAGAAAAAAAAATCAAGCCTCTTTAAATATTCTATAGGTAAAAAAATATTGAATGATGCGGGAAACATCAAGAGTAATGAATAGTAAAGATGTTATTTTTAGGATTAAGGTGTCTCTGACCCAATCCAGGGTATTTTTCCATTGCCTCGTATGCATGTGAAAGTTGGACATTGAATAAGGAAGACAAGAATGGATGCATTTGAGTTGTAGTGCTGGAGAAGAATATTGAAAGGATGAGGTACTGCTAAAAGGAAAAGGGATCTCTATTTTGAGAAGTAAGGCCAGAGTGCTCTTTAGAGGCAGATGAAAAGAATTTGTCTTACATACTTTTGACATATTGTAAGAGTGACCAGTCTCTGGAGAAGGACATTATGTTGGATAAAGTGAAGGGGCAGTAAAAATGAGGAAGATCTTGAAGAAAAGAGATGGACTGTGGTCACAACAATGGGCTCAGGCATAGGAGCAATTGTGTGGTTAACACTGAATTATATGGTGTTTTGTTCTCTTGTACGTACGGTCACTGGGGGTCAGAACTCACCTGATGGCATCTAAAGACACCATTTGTCGTTGAACTTTAATGCTAACCCAAAAGTCAGCAATGTGAACTCACCGGCCACTTTCCTGGACAAAGATATACTAGTCCGTTTCCATAACGATTTACAACCATGGAAACCCTATGGGACAGTTCAATTTGGGCCTTTCAGGTTGAGATTAGTTGATGTTGACGCCACAGCAGTGGGTCATGCATTTTCGAATGGCAAGGGAAGCTGGGAAATATGGTCTTTTTGCTGGGTAGCAATATGTGCTGCCAAAGATCAGAGCTTTGTAATAAAGAAGTAGGGCAAAAAGGGTATTGAATAGCAATTGGAGATTATACCACCGATTATTACCAGCTTTAGGTGTTGTTTTTTGCTATTGCAAACAATGCACAATGAACATTCTTGAACAGGGGTGACAGTGTTGGTTCATGCTAGAAAATTATCTGTGTGGAGTGATTTATAGGGAGAAAAAGTCTTTGTGGAAAGGCTTAGAGAAAGATGAGATCACAGTTGGTTGGGTTGCCTGGAAGCTGTGGTGACTGGCATCCATGATACTTGATTCTGATGCATGAGTAAATGAGAGGGGGGTATACTGGGGTGAACTCAGGTCAGAGGAATGGCATACCCCAATTTATTGTTGTCCATTCAACTGCTCTTTTTTTTTTTTGGTTGTTGTTGTTGTTTTTGGCATCACTGCCCTCTGGTGGGAATTGGAGGCCCAGCCTTGCTCCTGGGGAGCTGCTGCTGGATTTGAACCGCCAGCCCAGTAGGCCGCAGGCCCGCACACAACCACTACACCTCCAGGGCTCAGCCTCAGCTGCTCTTTATGGAGAGCTTACTGTGGGCTAGATATAGGTCAAAGAGGAATGGAACAGACCTGACCCTGTCTTCATGGAATTCACTGGCAAATGGCTCTTGCTACTTTGATAAGCCGAATGACATGCCGGTGGGGTAGGCAGTAAGGGAAGCTAGAGCTAGATAAGAAGACTCGGGCCAGACTAAATAGAAATTCGAGGCTTATTTAAAGAGATTAAATTGGATCTTGTTGCCAATAGGGAGTCCCTGAAAGCTTTTGACAAAGGGAATGATATGATCTAGGCAGTGTTTGAGGAAAACAAATCTGACATGCACAGGCTAACTGGATGAATATGAGGAAGACTTGAAGCTGTGTGATTACTAAGACACTGTTAAGAAGCTCGCCCAGAGAGGTTATAGAGGCCTGAGCTAGGGAACTCTGACAAAGGATGGCTTGTGGCACACTTTCTGGAGCAGTGGCTCTCAACCTTCCTAGCCACAATCCTTTAATACAGTTCCTCATGTTGTAGTGACTCCTCAACCATAAAATTATTTTTGTTGTTACTTCATAACTGTCATTTTGCTACTGTTATGAATTTGGTGACCCCTGTGAAAGGGTTGTTTGACCCCTAAAGGGACTGCCACCCACAGGTTGAGAACCGCTGATCTAGAGGGAGGGTTTCCAGGTTTGGATCCCAGTGGTTTGAGCCTGGCCCCTCCAATTCTTTGCACCTCCAGTTTGGAATCAGAAGAATGGGAAAAAATTCCATTGATTTCTCCTTCAAGTTGTCCTGGGGATCCAGTGATGTGAGTGCTTTAAGTGCTCAGTACAGTGTCTGGCACATGGGGGATGCACAGAAATTGGAAACTAGAAGGGACAGATGAGCCAAACATTTCTATGGAAAAATTTGAGGGCTTGGAGACTTGGACATGGAAAACAAGGGAGAGTGAAGATACAGGGATGACACTAAGGATCTAAATCAGGATGGACAAGGAGGAGAATAATGCCAATTGACAGAAGTAGATAAGTCTGGGAAGAAGCCAGTTTTCAGGAGAGATTGATGAGTTTGATTTTAGGTGTGTTGCATTCAGCAGGATGGCTGGAATTTGCAAGTGGAAATTTCCAGCAGACAGTTGGGGTTTATTTGCTAGAGAGGATGTATGGCTGTTAATGACAGTTCCTGGGGGACACAGAATTGGTAGAGGCTGAAATTCAAGAGGAAAGAAACTGAGAATTCAAATGAACCTGCACAAACCCAATAAACTGCAGATTTTAGTCTGTGCAGTAGGAATGAACTTTTCAAAAGTTTTCTGGTTGAGAAAATGAATAGGCTGAGACAAGCATTGAAGTGAGGGCTGAATTCTTGGGATCATTTCCTCAGCAATCTGTTTTTGTTTGCATCCTGTGGACACAAGGATTGAGTTGAGGGTCTGAAGCCCAACAAATCTGCTCAACATTTTTTTTTTTACATCTCAAGGACTCAGTTTGTAGATTTCATGCAAAGAGAGAAGTAGCTTTCTCAGTTGTAGGACAAAGTAACAGGGAAATTTCTGAGCTAGACTGTTTTCTCTAAACACTTCAGAGTCTCGGGAAGACAGAGAGGCCCTTAGCACGTCAGGATCCAATTAAAAGGGAATTATTTTCCCATTCCACGGCTAAGGAAATGGATCAACAAAGAGGCTGAATGACTGTTTTAAAGCCTGACAGATGTACCATGACAGACAAGGGAATGGGATTTAGAAGTACAACCTCCCTCCCTCCTCCACCTGTCTCCTTTCTGAAATACTAAGTTATTTTCTTCCTAGTGTAGTCTGTTCTTTCAGAACTGAGTTTAGTTGGAATCAGCCTTTTGATACACTCATGTCAGTGAATAAAAGACAGCCCATTTTACCCAGTTATATGCGATGGTCAAGGGCAAATACTTAAGAATTTACAGTTCTCTTTCTTTCTTTCTTTCTTTCTTTCTTTCTTTCTTTCTTTCTTTCTTTCTTTCTTTCTTTCTTTCATAGGGAGACCAGCCACACAATACTCCTAACAAAAGTAAAATATTGTTTTGCTCAGTTCAGTTTGCACCACTTACCCTTATGTGTCAAAATGTTTTTTGCTAACAGCTTCAGTATCTTTTAATCATTAGATCCACTGGACATATATTTTTTAGCTCTTTTCTGGATGTTTCTACATTTGACACTGCACTTCATCAAAATCTCTCCTCTGTTAACTTCCAGGACTCTCCACTCTCCATGCTGTTATGATATCCCTTAGAATAAGTTCTCCTTGGATTTCCACAGGAGATCCAGTTACCAGTTAAATCCCAACATTATTTTCATCCTAAGCAAACCTAGTATTCTCATCCCGTACCATCTCCTGCCTAGTTGCTCAAATCCATTCTCATTATATCAATTGTCATCAGTATTCCAATGATTCCTCAATGCTGTCTCCATGCCCAATTCTGCCAAGTTTAAGAATCATGTGTCCAACTTCCAGCTTTACCCAGGTGTCTCAAAAGTAACTCAAGATCAAAATATCAGAAACCAGGAAGGTGCATTTCTCCTTGTGTCCTTTTTCCTCTTTATCATTCCACCTGTGAGAGGTGGAACTCAGGAACCAATATTATTACCTTTCTCTCCCAACAACTCTAGCCCGACCCTGGAGTGAGTCTGCCACCCGCCACTGTGGAGCTTTTGGATTTTTCTTTTTTCAACATTGGTATTTGGGAAGTTGACTGAAGCATAATTTATAGGAAAGACCAAGAGACAAATCTTGACTTAGGACCCTATCTTATACAAATGTTCTAGATTATACTGTTGAATTGTGATCACTCTGATTTTCAACTTCAGGGTGGCCTTGTTACCCTAAAATGAACCATTTCTTTGGATGAGAGTACACCATTTTGTTGCAGTTCTTGTTTTGGCAAAGAAGAAATTATACCTATGGGAAATTAAAAAAATACACGGAATGCTGAATCAGAATGTTATCTCCTTTGCCTGTTTTAAGATGAGAAATGAAAATCCAGGAAGATGAAGGGTCTTGCCCAAGATTGTAGAGTTGGGCTGTTGTTGACTTATAGAACTTTTGATTTCTCCTTGTTATTTTTTTCCTTCTCTACCACAAAGTGTTCTACTGGACAGTGAGCTTCCCCTAGGAAAGACTTAGGAAATGTTCATGGATTAAATTTCCAGGCCTGCTCTACAAATGTAACTGCTTATTTTCACATAACTCTTTATACCTTGATCGTGAAGGTATGGATGTGATCAGATCTCGCCTAATAGCACACGACTATCACCACTTGTTTTTCTTACCTATGCTTGTTATTACAAATCTATTGCAGCAATGTTTTCTTAAATACCTCGGCAACAACCCTTAAACCGTTGCACAAGCTTCTGGCATGTAGGGTTAATCAGCTGAAGTTTGTAAGAGAGTTAAACTTAAAATTAAAAGATGCATAGATGTCTTTGCCCTACTCCCTTAATTTTATTTTGCTCATAGGATTGTTGCACAGGACACCGATGCTCTGAGGAACATCCATATCCATATCGCTGGTACTTAGCTCTCATCATCAAGTAATATTCTTGAGTAGGCATCCATACCTTCACGATCAAGGTATAAAGAGTTATGTGAAAATAAGCAGTTACATTTGTAGAGCAGGCCTGGAAATTTAATCCATGAACATTTCCTAAGTCTTTCCTAGGGGAAGCTCACTGTCCATTAGAACACTTTGTGTAGAGAAGGAAAAAAATAACAAGGAGAAATCAAAAGTTCTGTAAGTCAACAACAGCCCAACTCTACAATCTTGGGCAAGACCCTTCATCTTCCTGGATTTTCATTTCTCATCTTACTCATTTCTCATCTTATCATACTACTACTTAGTAGTAGTAGTTTTTCATGTGTATTATGAAATTCCAATGAAAGTAATGTGGTATTACCACAGAATGTGAGGTGGCATTCTGGGGAGTCACTTCCTTCCCAACCAGGATTTTCCCCATTCATTCATTCGATACATGCATTAGGTTTATAACTCTGTGTCAGGGCCTGTCCTGGGGTCCGCATTTCTTCTCTTCTAGTCGAGTAAGACTGGAGCATCTCTCACTTATAGATAGAAAAATTCAGGGTATCATAAAGAAAATGTACAGATATGACAGGGCAATAGATTTTGATTCTCTGAACTTATCAAGCTTTCAGACTAATATGACTCACTTTCCCAAAAGTAATCACCGAGTGTTCCCTAATATGTTGCTAAACTTTATTTTCTTGGGCATCACTGCCCTCTGGTGGTCATAGGAGCTACCCAGCACTGCTCCTGAGAGCCGCCGCTGGATTCGAACCACCATGCCCGTGGGCCGCAGTCCCGCACTCAACCACTTACGCCACCGGGGCTCAGCAGTTGCTAACCTTTACTATACAACCCGTTCTTTCTTCACATTGATATTTTGCTAACTATAAGGAAGATGATGTTTCTGAATTGATGGAATGTCTGAGACTCAAAATCGGTAGTGCCAGATGGCTGGGACAGCAGGAAACATATCCCATCAGGAGTACAGAGGCAATTGTGAAGAAATGGAGAAAAGGTAGGAGGGACTGTAAAATAATTATAGGGAAGAAAGAGAGAGAGAGAGAGAGAGAGAGAGAGATTGACTGATTTTCTGTTATTGTACTTATTTAAAAAAGAAATCTCCACTGGATGCCATGACATTAAGTTAATTGATCATAAGTATTGATTATATGATTGCCTTATTTCCAATACTTCTTTATTTTTGTTGTTGTGTGCCATTGAGCCCATTCCCACTCATAGATGCCATCTATGACACAGTAAGCTGCTCTGTCGCGTTTCCCAAGTTGTCATCTTTATTGGAGCAAATTGCCACGTCTCATCAAGTAGTTGATGGGTAAGAACTGTCATTCTTTCCGTTAGCAGCTCAGCATTTTTTAAGTGAGGTCACCACTGTGCTTTCATACTGTCCTTTCTAGTAATTGGAATGATATGAATCAAGATTCAGATGACTCTTTTCTTTGAGAAGCTTAACATTTCATCAAAGAGATATATATTCAGACAAACATTACTGAAACACGTGCTTCAGTCCTCATGACCTTAGCTGTTTGGAATGATGTCTGGGACAGCATCACTTCTATCACATGCTTTGCTTCATCTTCACAGCTCTCTCTCAACTTGATTCTCACTTCTTGGTGACTAGTCTCTAAGGGTTGTATTTTACATGTGCACTCTTCCAGGCACGTAAATGTCAGCCAATGATTGCCAGATAATTGCTACTCTCAGTGCTTTGGAAATTTCAGCGCTTCCTTCTAATTCAACCTTGGAAAACAAATTCAGCCCTCTGCCCAATTGCGTGCCTAGATTATTTTATGAGTTTATAATTAAATACTTGTATCAGACCAGTTGAGCACACTTGTCAATTGTTTTCTTGTTCTTATATTTCTGTGTGTTTCCCATTACTCACAGGGCCATGTATGTATGTTTAAGTTTGGATTTTAAGATCTCAATCTGCATCAACTATCCATGGGAACCCATCATTACTCTCTGAGCCAGGCATGCCTTCATTAAGGCTTATTATCTTGGTTTCTACCTGCCATAAGTGGGTTCTATATTGCTCTTCCTGTTGTCTACCAATCAAAACATGTCTTTCAAAAACCTTTCTCTCATTCATTTGGCCCATCGATCAACACACATTTATTGACTGTGCATCAGGAAAATAAAGATGATTAAGATGTCATTTCTGCCCTTGAGAATCTCACTAATCCAGAATCAAATGCAGCAGTGAAGAGACAGAGAATAGTTGACTGGATAAGGAAACAAGACCCATCAATATGCTGCTTTCAAGAAACACACCTTAGACACAGACTAAAAAAGTCGAACAATAGAAAAAATATATCAAGAGAATGGCAGTTCCCCCCAAAATAAAATTAGAAGTGGTAATACTAATATCTGATAAAGCATATATCAAGATAAAATACTTACTGAGAGACAAAGAAGGGCATTACATAATGATTAAAGGGACATAGAGCTGGAAGACATAACCTAATGCAAACATATGCACTCCACAAAAGACCCATGTAATGTACTAACTAAATAGCTATAGAACTGGAAAATAAATAGGCAATTTGACAATAATTGTGTAAGACTTCAGTACACCACTCTCAAGTAAGGACATCATTAGGAAAGAAATTCAATAGACATAGAAGTCACACAATTGAACAGTTTGGTCTCTTAGAAATATACACAGCATTAACATAGCATATATTCTTTCTAGTGCACATGGAACATTCTCTAGAATAGATCATATGTTAGGACATAGAGCAAAGATAAATAAATTTTAAAATATTAAGAATTTACAATGAATTTTCTGAGACCCATACACTATAATATTAGAAATCCAGAATAAGAAGAGAAAGAACAAGAAAAAACAAACATATGGAAATTGAGTAACCCATTGCTTAAAAACTACTGGTTTTTGATGAAATATGAAATGAAAATTTTAAATTCCTTGAAGCAAATAAGACTGAAAGCTCAGCATACTAAAACTTTTGGGATACAGCAAAAACTTAAGAATTAAATGCATCATTCAAGTAATGGACCATATGAACAAAATAATAAATAAGAACCAGATGACTGTGTCAATCAATACCCCATCAGAAAGTAATTTATAGCAGTCAGCGCACACATGGAAACAGAGGAGAAAATCAAAGTCATCACTTTATCCCTGCATCTTCAACAAGTAGTACGAGAGCCTAAAAAGCAAACTTTCAACCACCAGGAGAAAATAAACCATAAAGTTTAGAGCAACCATAAAAGTTTTGAAAAAGAACAGGAAAATTAACTAGATAAAAAGTTGGTTCTTTCAAAAGATTAGCAACATTGAAAAACACTGGGAAATAACAAAAGAAGATAAAGAGAAAATGCAAATATCAAGAAAAAAGACAGCAATCAGAAACTCCCAATATTACCCAAAGAAATCTATACGTATTACCCAACTCTGGACCAGATCCCAACTCCATTCTTTAAAGAAGTCTAAAAGCTAATTACTATGGAGAAGGAAGAAACAGAATAAATAACTTCTAGTGTTGTTAATGATACGGGCTCCTTATGTGCCCTTAATAGTTCAGTTTTTGTTTGTGGCAGCAATAGGGCTTTTACCCAGTTATCCAGCATTTGGACAGAGTTATGTGTGCTAGCCTTTCTCCTTCCAGACATAGATATTATTCCTGGAAACGAACCTGTCCCTATCTCTGCTATTGATTACATGGCAGGGAGAGCCAAAGGGCAGTGCAACTAGGTGACCTATTTGTAAGATTAGGGACCAGTACTGCAGTGGCCTTTGGAACTGCAACATACCAAGTTATCTAGGCAGCTAATCTCGGATATGCAGGCCTCATCAGGCACTACACAAGATTTGCAAGAACAGGTAGATTCTTTAGCAGAAGTAGT
>PVJH01011801.1:0-67152 GCA_004026705.1 Nesogale talazaci | reverse complement strand
GGGGGGGGAGGGAAAGGGGAGGGTTTTTTTAAAAAGGGGCTTGTATCAAGGGCTCAGGTGGAAAATATTGGGAAATATATGTGGAAATATGTGTGCAAATGTGCTTGATACAAATGATGTACTGAATGTTGTAGTAGCTGTAAGAGCCCCCAATAAAATTAAAAAAAATAATAATAATGTTTCTTAAAGATCCAAATAAATGAAAAAATGAACAAATCGTGAAACTTTGAATGATGCATCACTTGTTTTCTTTAGTTCTTTCATTAGTATGCAGCAGGAACAAGCATTGGCAATCAACCAAGGGCTGGGCATTTAAGAGTGGCCTGTGAGGAGTTGGGAAAGTTGAAACTGAAATAGACACATGCTTTTATTTAACTGATGGCATTCAATTTGTTGTACTTAATAAGCTACCTGTGAAAGTTAGGTTTTCTTTTCTCTTGCACTAAAGAAGTGTCTGATATCCTAATATGTAGTTATTTCATTTAGAAATTCCAACAATCTCTATTAGAAATTATTCTGAGAATTTTCTTTTTGGTTTCCTTCTTTTTTGGTTTATTTTTGGTTTTCAGGGAAATTTTATAATAATATTCAAAGTTTTATTACATTATTTTATTACAATATTACTATTATTTTTGCATGTTCTTTTCATTTTTTATTTACTTTTCCTGGGAGAAATATTTTCATCAATATGTCTACTGAGCTCTTTATGTGCATCTTTAATCCAGAGGATTTAGAGACATGAGAATTTTCTATATATGGCTTTCCAATATAAAAGCTGACTTTTCATAAAAAGACACAATTGTGCGATTTTTGGTTATTAACAAGTCCTCTCTGTTTTGTCTTTTTTATCATTTTGTTGGGCTCTCATACAAGTCTGGTCACAATCCATACATATATCCACATGTCAAGCTCATTTGTATATTTGTTGTCATCATTATTTCCAAAACATTGTTTCTACTTGAGCCCTTAGTATCAGCTCATCTTCCCCCTTCCCCTCATGCTGCTTCTTCCTTCATGAACCCTTGATAATTCATAAATTATTATTTTTTCGTATCTTACACTAACCAATGTCTCCCTTCATCCACTTTTCTGCTATCCACGTCCCTGGAAGGGGATTATATGTATATCATTGTGATCAATTTCCCATCTTACAATATTATCTTATTGCAATATTATTGTAGTACTATTCACAGAGAATGTCAATCACAGGTTTGCCAGAACAACATCTATCTTAATACAGCATTCAGGACTGTAATGGTGTAGTAAGTCAATGATTGTCTGCCCATCAAGAGCTCAATAATCTTGGCATAAATGTCTTCTGCTTCTTCAAACACCAGGAATATTCCGTCTTAAATTCTCAGTTTGCAAGTGTGTTGGCTTACCTGCTTTTTGATTGTATAAAATTTATGGATCATGAGGTAACCTAACATTCTCTCATCTCTAAAACTATAAACCATGGCAAGTACCTCTGAATTCATATTGTCTTACAGTGGCCTGAAAACACAGAGCAGAATTTTCCATAGGGTTTCTGAGACTAGAAATCTTTTTTTAAAGATCATTTTACTGGGGGACCTTACAGCTCTTTGAACAATCCATACATCAATTTATCAAGAATATCTCTACATATGTTGCCATCATTTTCTAAACACTTCTAGTTGAGCCCTTGGTATCAGCTCTGCTTTTTTCCCCCTTCCTCCCCCACGCCCATCCTTGTGACCACTTGATAAATTATAGACAATTATTATTTTCATATCTTACACTGACCTCTGCCTCCCTTCCTCATGGTTTCTGTTGTCTATCCCCCTAGATGTGTGTGTATGTGTGTAATTGTGTGTTGATCATTGCAATTAGTTCCCCCTTCTTCCTCTCCTCTCCCCACCTTCCCTTGAGCCCCCCTTGCATAGCTACAACCATTTCTGTTCCTGAGGGATTTATATGACCTGGTTCTGTGTGTAGTGAGTTCTTAGCTGTACCTGGCCATAGGCTTCCATCCCACAGAGAACAATATGACAGGGTCATGATAGTGGGTGGTGAGGAAGCCTCGAGGAACCAGAGGAATATTGTGTGTTTCATCGGTGCTATACCGTGCCTTGCTTGACTCATCCCTTCCCCGTGATGGTTCCATGAAGGGATGTCCCATTGTCTACAGAGAGATTTGGGGTCTCTGCTCTGATTCCCTTCATTTTTAACATTTTATCATTTGCTTATTTTTTCAATTCAGGGGTTCCCTCTGTAATCTCTTGGATTTTGTCACTGTTTGTAGCCTTGCCGACTCTTTGTTAGGTATTTGTTTCACTATGTTTTGTGTTGCATGATAGCTAGGATGTGTGAATCTCTAGAGACAATAACTCTAGTGAAGGTTCCGGGGAGGATGGCAACAGAGGTAGGGGGAGGTTATGGGGAGCTAACCCCATGGAGTACTCTACAAGAAGGAATAAAAGGATTTTAAACTGATCATGGTAGCAATTATATCACACTGCTTGGTATGACAGAACTATTGAGTGGTATGGTGTCTGGATTATGCCCTAGTCAAATGGTTTGGTGAAAAAGAATCACTAGCTTTGTTTCTCTAGTCACTCAGCCTAACACATTTCCCCTGAACAATTTGCCAATGGAAATGTTCATATAATTGTTTAATTTCTTAATGAAAAAAATGTATTAAAGCATTATTAATGACATCAAAAGGTTTCAATAGAACATAAACATTCAGTATTATATGATCAACCAAATACTGGTATTTTTATACAATGGAAGAATATATAATTATATAAATCATTGTTTAAGTTATTATTTCACCTGAGAAATATTTATGACATGTTGCTATTAAATATATAACATGATGCGAATATTATAAAACTAAAATGTTATTGCAAATATATCATGGCAAAAACTAGAAGAAAATGTCAAAGATACTTATATCTGGGCAAGGGGATTCTGGAAATTTTGTTTTGTAGTTTAAAAAGCAAATATACAGATAGTTATCTAATATGATCGACTAGGCAGCAATACTGCTCAGCTCTTCTACAATATTTCAAAAGCCTGAGGTGAAACAGATACTGAAGACAACCTTAGAATACAGAGCTTTGAGGGAAAGGAATAAAGAAAGATATTGAATGTAATTTAAAAGGTCAAAAACAGCAAACAAGAAGAAGCAGTGAACTGTCAAGTGAGTTAGCACATTTTGAATTATTTTGAATTATTGCAATTAGCACTATGACTTGGACAGAAATAGGATAACTGGCTCTGTTTGCCCAGTGCTACACCTGGTCAGTGACTGGGGAAGTATAGTCATCACACTTTCTGCACAAGCATCCCAGTGACCACCCTCACCCCCATGCAGCCAGAAGCCCGTCAGGCCCCAAGGCCAGCCTCTTTGTTTAGCCAATGTCCCACTCAGTCCAACTCCCCACTCTGTGGCCTCCCCATTTATTGCTACACCACGACCCTCCCTCCCTCCTCACTCAGAGGCCTGATGTGTATTCCACTGGATCAAATGCCACATATCTGCTGCCTCCGCCATCTACAGGGCATGCCTTCATGTGCTGTGTGTTGAGGTTATTTTAAATTTTGGAAGATAATATATTATAGGATATCCTTAAAGAAAAGTGATCAACCTCACCAAAATGAAAAGGAGAAAAATAATAAAAATTCAGTAAAGACCAAACAACGGAAATGAAGGAAATGTTATGAAAATCTGTGAAAAAGAACTCATCACAGAAAAAAATCTATAAAACAAAGACATCATCAATGACACACAAACACAAATATTCAGCAAAATGACAGCAATAAATTTATATGAAATCAATAACTATGCTGAATGTAAATTCATTAAATGCATGATCCAAGAGACAGTGTAAAAATAGATAAGAGAACATGACTCATTAATATACTGTCTACAAGTGATGTCACTCAGACATAAATTTAAAAATAAGCTAAAAATCAAAGGGCAGAAAAAAATTATCAAGCAAATGGTAGTCACAAGAGCACGGGGGGGAAAAAGAGCACAGGGAATCAATATCAATTTCTGATGAAATAGACTTTAAGGCAGCAACCCAGCATGAAAGACAAAGGAGGACATTAAATAATGATTAAAGGGTCAATTCAATAAGAGGACACGAGCATAAAAAATATCTACACACCCAATCAAAGAACCTGAAGGATGTAGATCAAACCTGACCAGAATTGAAGAGAGTAATACGGGAGACTTTAGTGCACCACTCTCAATGAAGCAGAGAACAACTTAAAATGAACTCAACAAAGACACAGAAAATCTAAGCAACACCTTCAGCCAATTTAATCTTGTAGATGTATATAGAAAACTCCGCCCTCAAAGAGTACAAAATACATTCTTTTCCTGTGCACATGGAATTTTTTCCAGACTAGAACACATATTCCACCACAGAGCAAGTGTAAATGGATTTGAATGCATTGAAATACTTCAGCATATCTTTGGGATCACAGTGCTATAAACTTAGAAAGTAATAACAAGAAGATCAAGAGAAAAGTTAGATGGATGAATCAAAATGCTGTCATGTTTTAAAACTATTGGATAATTGAAGAATTAAAATATGTGATTTAAAATTTTTCTTGAATGAAGCAAGAATGAAATCATAGCATGTCAAGTCTTTGGGAAAATCTGGACTTAGATGATCATTCATAACAATAAAAACCCTCATCAAAAGAGCAGAAAGAATCAACTGTACCAACTTCACTCAGCATCTCCAACAATTAGAAAAGGGCAGCATAAAGATCCCACAGTCCCCAGATGAGGCCACAATGGAACCAAGTGAAACTAAAAGGATGATGTGTATGCCAAGAAAGCTTAAAACCTGGAAGAAATGGATAAGTATGCAGAAACACATGACCTGCCCAAAGAGATTGAAATAGAAAGTTTGAACAGACCTCTAATGAAAGAAAAAAAATTAAATAGGCCATTTTTAAAAAAGCAATACAGAAAGTCTTGACCCAGAAGACTTTATTGGCAAATCCTAGCAAACATTCCAAGAAGAACTGCCACCCATTCTACTTAAACTATTCCAGAACATTGAGAAAGAGGAAATACTCCCGAGCTCATCCTATGAAGGAACAATCGTCTTGATATCAAAACCAGGCAAAGGCAGTCCTAAAAATAAAGTTACAGATAACTATCCTTCATAAAAATAAAGTTTTTGACAAAATCCTTGTCGACAGAGGCCATAACATACCAGAAATATATGTCATGACCAAGTGGGATTCATACAAGTTATATAAAGGTGGTTCAATATACCATAATTAATAAAGGACAAGAACCACATAATTGCCTGAATCGATGCAGAGAAAGCATATGACAAAATCTATCATCATAATACTGTTAAAACATTCAGTAAAATAAGAACAGAAGGAAATTTTCTCAACATATACACAAAACACAAGACCAATGACCAACATTATTTTCAAAGGAGAAAAACTGAAACATTCCCCACACTAACAGGAATCAGACAAGGATGTTGTTTATCACCACTCTTATTCAAATTACTATCTCTATTCATTTGTGTAGTTTGTGATGGAACCCTGTTAGCCTAGCAGTCACAGGTTGCACTGCTAACCACAAGTTCAACAGTTCAAAACCACCAGCAAGTCAATCGGGGGGGGGGGGGGGGAGATGAGGTATTCCACTCCTATAAAAGGTTACAGTCTCAATTCATAGGAGCAGCTCTATCCTGGTCTACAAGGTTGCTATGGGTGAGAAGTGAGTGGATGGCAGTGAGTTTGGTTTACTTTATTCAACATTATTTGGATAATAAACTAGTGTAATAAGGCAAAAAAGGGAAACGAAAAGACATCCAAATTAGTCAAAAGTATAATTATCTGTATTGAGAGATAATACTATCCTAAACATTGAAAACTCCCGAGACTAAATAAGAGAACTGCTAGAACTAATGGAAGAATTCGGCAAAGTGACAAGGCATAAGACCGATGTACAAGATCAATCACATTAATGAAAATAACTCAGAAAAGGAAAAAAACAATATCATTTGGAATAATTACTCAAAAATGAAGTATTTAGGAGAAAATTTAACCAGAAGGGGGTTAAAAAGATCTACAAGGGGGTACCCCCCCAAAAAAAAAAACAATGCTAATTGTGTGTGAGAGGCATAGTGCGTTTGTAATTCATTCCACCAGGTCAGACTGTTAATCAAGCTTTCCATTTCGAGGTTCTGAAAAGATTGCATACCAGTGGGCAACAAATAAGGCCTGGTTTGTGGTAGACAGGAGACTGGTTCTATCATCACAACAATGCGCCTGCTCATGCAGTCATCTCAGTGTGTCAGTTTTGATTAAAAAAACACATATCTTTCTCACCCCACACACCTGACCTTGGTCTGTGTTACTTCTTTTTGTTTCCATGAATGAAGAGGGACATGAAAGAACAGCGATATGATAATGTAGAAGAGGTGAAAGAAAAAAAACAGAGAGGTGCTGTCCGTCATCCAACCAGATGGGTGGAAAAAGCAATGTTTCCAGGAATGGAATCACAGATTTGACAAGTGTATTAAGTACAATGTAGAGGACTTTGAAGGCGATAAGTTTGTTTTGTAAAAAAATTAAATACAGAGCTTTGAAAAAAATTCCAGTTTGGGGGAGGTACCCTTTTGTATACAAAGAAAACTGCAGACAGTACTAAAAAAATCAAGAAACCTACATAATGAAAATATAGCCCATGGATATAAATAAGAAAATAGAATATTGTGAAAATGTCAATACTATACAAAATCATCTGCAATCAACTCAGGAGTTCTTCTTTGTTCTTTTGTGAGATAGAAAACTAATCACCAATTGTACATGCAAAGGAAAGGTACCCCAGTTAAACAAGGTACCTCCCATTTAAGATGGACATAATAAGAGGTCTTGCATTTCTTGACAAAGAAAGACAGAGACAAAGACATAGAACAATAGGATGCATTTGGGAACCAGAAATAAATCGCTCAACCTAATTTTTAACAAAGAGCTTGAATGCATTTAATCAAAGAATAAATCATCTAATAAATAAATGGTTCAGGTAAAACAATGAAACAGGAATGATACTTCATAGCATACATAGAAACTAGCTCAAAATGGACCAAATACCTAAATGGAAAAACCAAAATGGCAAGGAAAAAATAGCAACAAACTAAAGTGCCCTTAAAAAAAATTAGGTGCCTTGATATGTGGCATAAGTATCCTATCAAACAGAACTGAAAACACAGAAAGAGCAAAAGACAGCCTAGATGACTAGACCTCCAGAATTGAGACCTTGATGTGCATCAGAACATCATGGAAAGAGAATCTGTTAACTGAGAAAAGAGTTTTGGCAGCAGCATATTTGACAAGAGACAAACTTCTGAAATGTATAGAAAATTTCAATACCCCAACAACAAAGAAGTAAGCAATCCAACTGAAATATGGGCAGAAGCTGACACTTCACAAACGAAGACATTCAAATGTCCAACAAATAATTGAAGAAATGCCCAGGATTATTAGCCTTGAGAAAGACGCAAATTAAAACAAGGGTGAGATAGGATCTCGTCCCAATATAAAATGTAAAGTTTAAGTAACTAGAAAATGGCAAATGTTATTAAGGATATGGAGAGACTGGAACCTTCACATACTGCTGATGGGATTATAAAATGCTGTGGGAACGAATATGATTCTTCCTTATAAAGTTGTAAATAGAAACGTCACATGACTCAGCAGTTACTCAAATAGGTAAATATCCTACAGAAGTGAAAGCTGTGATGCAAATCTGGAAATATTTTCCAAGTAGAATTATACGCTTTAAAACGATGAATTACATGTCAGGTG
Organism: Nesogale talazaci; assembly: GCA_004026705.1. Classification (NCBI taxonomy): domain Eukaryota; kingdom Metazoa; phylum Chordata; class Mammalia; order Afrosoricida; family Tenrecidae; genus Nesogale; species Nesogale talazaci. The sequence continues at coordinate 59,331 of PVJH01011801.1, read as the reverse complement.
AATTGAGAAAAATGAACAAAAAAGAAAGCTAATGATCACTTTTGAGACTTTAAAATGCTGGCCATACATCAATTAACAACAGAACAACTTGCTGCAAAGAATGGAGGCAAGCATCGAGTATAGAATGGGGGTCAGCTGGTGATGTCAGAAAACAGCAGGAAAAGTGCCAGGGTTCCACAAGAGGACGAGAAACAAGTTCAATTTGTGTTCAATTAAACAAAGTCCAAAACCACTTGCTGAAGTTCAGGACTATTCGATTGAGACTGTGAGGTTGCCGCTATGCAAACTCTTTCCAGTTTGGAGCTCTTTCCATTGAAAAGAGAGAAAGGGGAAGTGGCTCGGAAGGTCCGCCTTCCCATGGGCAATCATGAGACTGTAGAGGCCAAGGAAGGGGAGCAAGAAAAGATTGCTGATTTTCCCTGAGAGACAGACTTAGTGTCAGCATATTTCCTTCTCTAATCCCCTTTTTTAATACAAAAAAAAATTCTCTCTTCCTGTCCCTTTTGGAACATGGTAAACTAATGAAATATGTACAGCTCTAGACCTAAATTTTAAATAGCTTCCCTAACAATGTAAAAACACAACCTGGCTTTCGCAAAACAACTCAGAGTTGTGTCTTATCCCTACATGTGGAAATTATCACTCAGTTGGTCAATGATAGAGGAGAGGCTATGATGGATGATGCTCAAACTCTCACATTCCACGTGCAGGAAGGTTCCATGAACAGCCGAGGCACCTGGCAGCCAGCACTGGTCTGTCAGTGGAAGCTTAGAGTTGCCATGATGCGAACTGGGTTTCAGTGGAGCTGTCAGATGAGCAAGGACCAGCTGCCAGGCTGGGACTCAACTTCTGAAGGTCAACCAACAAAAACCTTTTGAATCGCAACTGTCTGATTCTGTTAGGCGTAGGCTTTGCAATGCCCATCAAAGGTTGACTCAATGGCACAACAATATTATTCAAGCAACATCATTGGTGGAGAAGATAAGAGATTGGGCATCTTGACAGAAAACAATGCTCGCAGAGTCCTAGAGGCTGAGAGAGGCATCAGACACTCCAAGTTTCTACCTTCAGATTATTCATGTCAACTCTTTTGAGGAAGAAGTCATAAGACATATCATCCATTGGATGTGTTGGAAATCGAGATGTCCTCCCAGTGGACTAGTGTCTGACCTTCTGCAGGGACAGATGCTGAATTCCCAGCTCTCTCCTTTAACAGAAAAATGAGAAAGCTGGACTGTGACCTTCCTCTAGAACTTTATGTTTTCTTAGGGAGTCAAGACCTACCTGAGGGCTAGTGGTCCAGGGCCAGGGCTGTCTATAGCTGTCTTTAGATCCCATGGAAAATTGAAAAAGCATTCCCGCAACACTGCTGGAGAACAAGATTCCGCAGTATTTTGAAGGGAAACTGACTCTAAATTGGGGTTGATTAAGACTTTCCTTCAGTCAGTCCTATTTCCTTTTGGAGACATGGCAGCCTTCTGGATAACATTCTATTTACAATATAAATCAAATTATCCTTATTAGCTATTCAGTTTTTCTTGACAAATTAACATTTGATAGACTTGATAATTCTATTTAGAGACTTGGATATGGGGGAAACAGTCCTCTACAAATGACTAAATTCCCTAAGCTTACCTCAGTCAAAATGATTTGATATAAAGTAAAGATTGCATTGGTATTTTGGTAAATACGATTAAAGTTTGTAAGAGTCACTCATGAACAAGAAATTTGCTGAAGGAAAATGAGTTAAATCTAAGATCTCTTTGAAATACTGAGTGGCCAGGAAATGCCTGCTCTAACCAACCAAAAAGTTCCCTTTGACTTTTGTTCGCAAACCTCAACTTTATAGGGATTATTTACTCTGATATAGAAAAATCATACTGTTTTCACTATCTTAGACTACATCTATTTCTAAACAGAGCTGAAACAGAAAGAATTTCAATGTTATTTCCTGCCCTGAGTTAGCTCTAAAATTTCGCCAATGACCACAAAATAGATGGTGTAGATTATAAAGCATTAGTTAATGTAGGCTTGTGGATTCTGTTTCAGTTTGAAACAGCAGAATGCTACTAATCCAATTAAGAAAGTTTTCCTTCCCAGTTCACAGAAGGAAAATGTCTCTTCAGGAGAGATTCAGAATGATAGAATTAAGGCATATTTTTCTTCAATAATATGTTTGTAGGCCTATAAATCAGACAAATGTTTAGAAGTTAGTAACCATCCATAAATTTATACATAGACAGATATAGATATATGGAGCCTAGTAATATAATGGGTTATATGTTGGGCTGCTAATCTCAAGGTCAGCAGTTTGAAACCACCAGTTCTTCTGTTGAAGAAAGGTGAAATTTCCTACTCCTATAAAAATTTACAGTCTCAGAAACCCACAAAGACAGTTAAACTCGGTTATATATGACTAATCTGAGTCAGAATTAACTCAATGGTAATGAGTTGTTTGTTGCTGTTGGTTTATTTTGCTTTGTTTTGGAGTTTATATACATGAATGCATTTGTAAGAAATTTGCTAGAGTCTTGGTTTCTCCATCACTTTATGAACAAACTAAGGAAATTTCTCCTCATCTATTCTAACTTGCATGTTTTGCTTTTACAGAAGAATCATTATTTTATTGTTCACTGAATAACCACATGCAATCTAAGAAGATTCACATAAACAGAGCTTAAATAGCTTAAATAGCTCATCTCTCATTCTCCCCTGCAGCTCTAAGTATCCCGATGAAAGAGTGCTGACCTATAAAGTAGATGCACTATCACAAGAGGATGGTCTCGTGTCCTGAATTCAAGAAAAGGACTTGACTTTACACTTTTCTTTTTTTCATACCTTAAATATAAATTCTGTATCTCTTGCCATGGTAGCTATCTGCAATTCCTGACAATAGACCAAATATTTCAAGACTGAAAAGTGAAAAGATGAAAGAAATTTGGGACACTGATGGTAACATGAATTGCTATGCACTAAAATTGCTATTCCATCTCTAGAAGCTCTACCTACAGCTAGTCTTACGTGTGGTAGGTTGAGTTATGCCTCTTCTCCTCTCAAATGTTCATGTCCCACAGAATTCATGCATATGTTACCTAACATGATAGTAGGAAGATGTGATTAAGCTAAGAACTTTGCGATGGAAACATTGTGTTATGTAGATGGGCCAGTATAACCACAAGGGTCTTTATAAGAGGGAGTCAGAAAGGTCCAAGTCAAAGAGAAGGAGAGTATGTAGGATGAAGACAAAGTTCAGAGAGGAAAGAAGATGCCAAATTGCTGGATTTCAAAGAATAGGAAGTGTCATGAGCCAAAGAATGTGGACTTCTTCTAGGATCTGTGAAAGTAAAGGACACAAATCGAGCTTTCAGGAGGAACACAGCCCCCCTGGACACCATGATCTCAGCCCAGCAAAGATACTGCAGATTTTTACTTTCCAGAAATGTAACACAATAAATGTGTATTGTTTTAAACCTTTGGGAGTATAATAATTTGTGACAGCAACAACAGGACACTAATGCATTATATGATATTGTTTGTTTTAAACTATTGCTAAGCAGATTCTCTGTTAATCATGATAATTAGTTCTGGGTCTAAGTGAACATAAGGAATAAATCATAAATATCAGTTTCCCTAATCAAACTGTAGCCCACAAGCCTTCAGCATAAAGAGCTTCAGGTTGTTGTGGTGGTGGTTAGGTGCCCTGAGTCTTTCCAGACACTTGATGACTCTAGGTGAAACAGCACAAGACCCTTCCCAGTCCTGCACCATTCTCACAATTTTCCTATACTTGAGCATCTTGTGGAAGCCAATATATGAAGCTTTCTTGTTAAGGACCTTCCTCTTTGTTCAGCCCCTTTGCCAACCATGATGTCCTTTTCCAGGCAATGATCTCTCCTGACAACATATACACACTGCATGAGAAGTCTCACCATCCTTGCTTCCAAGCAGCAGTCCAGCTGTACATCTTCCAAAGACACATTTGTTTGTTCTCTTGACCGTCCAGGGTACTCTCAACATTGTTTGCCAGGCACCGTAATTCAAATGCATTCATAGCCCTTTTGTCTGCCTTATTCAATGTCCAGTTTTCACATGCATGGGGCCTTACTGAAAAGACCCTGGCTTGAATCAAGGGAATCTTGGTTCTTAAAGTGACCATCCTGCTATTCAACATTCCAACGAGGCATCATGTAGCAGATTTACACAGTGCAATCAGTCGTTTCATCTCTTGACCGCTGCTTCCATGAGCACTGTTTGTGGATCCAAGCAAGACGAAATCCTCAACAACTTCAATCTTTTCTCAGTTTATCATGATAGCTCCTAATGGTCCAGTTATATGGACCAATTTTCTTTCTGTATATTGATTTGTAATCCATATTGAAGCCTGCAATCCTGAGTCTTCACGTCCTCCTCACTTTTAGCAAGGAATGTGTGTCACTTGCACGTAGCACATAAAATTGCACATAAACCTTCCTCCAGTCCTGATGAAGACATCTTCATATAATGCAGCTTCTCTGATGATTTGTTCAGTTTGCAGTGTGCATACATATAGTGAGAGGATACAACCCTTATACACACCTTATAAACCATGCACTATGCCCTTGTTCTATTCCCACAAGTGCCTCAACTTATATAAAAGTGCTGCATGAGCACGATGAACTCTTCTAAAGTGTCCATTTGTCTCAAAACTATCTATGGTTTATTATGATCCACCCAGTCAAATTCTTTCAGATAGTCAACAAAAACACAAGTGAACATTTTTCTGCTATTTTCTTCTTTCAGCCAAGCACAATCTGATAGCAGAATTGATATTCCATGCTCCCTACCCTTTTCTGAATTCAGCGTGGAGCCATGGCAGCCTGAGCCCCTCGCAGCATGTGTTAATGTACTACTGGAAACATTGTTGGATGATTTTCAACATAATTTTACTTGCATGTATTATTGACAGATCATGTTCTATAATTTGAGCATTCAATTGGGTGGATTTCCTTTGGAATGGGTATAAAAATGAACATCTTCCAATCAGTTAGCTACTTAGCAGTCTTCCAAATTTCCTGTCATGGACAAAGCCTTCATCAGCTTGTCGATCCATTTCAATTGGTATTCCATGGATGCCTGGGGCCTGTCTTTGGCTAATGTCTTCAGTGCAGCTCAGAATTCTTCCTTCAGTACCACTTGTTCTTTTTCATATGCTACCTCTTAAAATAGTTTGTCAGCTAGTTCTTTTTGGTGCAGTCATTCTGTATATCTTCCCATTTTCTTTTGATAATTTTTGCAGTATTCAACATTTTTCCAGGGGATCTTTCAGTATTTCAACTCAAGGCTTGTAATTTTTTCTTTTATTCTTTCAGTGTAAGATATGCTGTGTGCTGTTCCCTTTTGATCTTCTAATTTTAGTTATTTTCACATTTCATAATAATATTTTGCTTTGTCTTCTCAAGCTGCCCTTTACATGTTTTTTTCAGTTCTTTGGCTTCTTTTCATCCATTTGCCTTAGTAGCCTCTTTGACATTCTCTTTGATCTTTTTGTTTTTTCCTGTCTTTTTAATGACCCTCAGGTAACTACCACAGTTTCATGACTGTTAACAGAAAAGCAAGAATATATCTAAGATTCCAGAAGTACGTGGTTTGCAATGTATGATCTATTTTTAATATGTCAATTCCAATACTCAGTCAGTATAGTTAATTACAAGTAAGTTCATATCTCATGATATACCAAGTATTCAGTATATAATTGATGTTTAATTTAAGGGATGTATAGGAAAGGTGTCTTTTCAAGGATTTTAGTGTGCTTTTTAAAATCAGTATTATTATGTTATTATTATTTATCTGCCTGCTTTGTGATTGTGATTTTCCAGTTTAATCGAAGAATTGAAATTCAGAGTTTAATTATTGTGTACTTTAATCTATTCATTTCCTGTTTTGTTTGTATTTATTTTCCCCATCAATACTGCTCTACATACCTACTCATCTTTCTCCTCCTTGCCCACCAAAAATCTCTTGAAGATATACACAGAAAAGCACAAATATACACATAGAACATACACATGGGGCAGAGCCCCGGTGGCGCAGTGGTTGTGCGCGGGACTGCGGCCCACTGGGACGGAGGTTCAATTCCAGCAGTGGGGCTGGGCCTCCTACTCCCACCACCGGAGAGCAGTGATGCCCCCCCCCCAAAAAAAGAACATGCACGTGCACAGGAAAGCACAAACATACACACATAAAGGGACACATCCATAGACACAATCCTCAAATAATTTTATCAGATTATTTATTTTAATAAATGAGATGATAGGCATCCACAAAAGGATATTATGATAAATCCTAGCTACTTCTCAGCATGTTATTGGATATGATAAAAATCCAGGAACAAAGATTAATCCAGCTGAGTCTTCTATAAAATCTTAAGAAGTTCAGAAATTATCAAGATAACAAGCAATTAGAAGTAGATCATTCTCCTCAATATTTAACCTTTACAGCCCACATCTATAAACTTAGAGAATCAGATATATTCTCTTGGCCAAAATGACATCTCCTGAGAAAGGCATATTATTCATTCTAATAGGAAGAGGAAGTAAGACTGTAGTTATTGAATTCACCACAATATTAGACTCGTTAGTCAAGGCACAGGTCAACACAAACTGACCTAGGTGATTCCCTGAGATGCTGTATTTAAGTCTAGATTCTCCTAAGTGTGGCTCTGCCAGGAGGACTTCTCAGCACAATTCTATGTAAAAAGAGTACCTCTGGTTATCCTATATTTATACTTCAGGGACAGTCTTTATGACATGCAGTTCCTTTATGGGTTATTAGTTCGGTATTATAGCAAAACTTCTTTTGAGCTAATATTTCTTTAGATATCCTTCTCCCATATTGCCTGTGTCTGTCTTTCATATCATCTGAATAATTCATGAATGGGAAATGGAACATGGCTTTTAACTCAATTTTCCATTAGCTACCTGAGGAGAAGGAATAAACAGAGGGAAATGTTTTTTCAGTTGCCACCTTCTGTTTTTTATTCTTTGGTACTCTCAGAAAGATGTCGAACCATTCCAACAGATAGTAGAAATGAAAAATACTTCGCTCATTAAGACAAAATTTACTCATAAAATTAATCTCAAAACACGCACACAGTTACTGTCTATTGATTAACTATCTAAGAACCAGATCACTATTTGGCCTGGTCCCACAGACAAGGTCTGGAAAAACAAATAATTAAAATACTAATCTATGTTTTCTGGTACAATTGAGTATCTCTGAAAACTGCTTATGCTAATTACATCATATGCATCAACATTGTGATATTATTAAAAGTGAGAGGAAGAAGATAAATCAAATTCTATGACCATAAATGAGGTTCATAGGTTTCCATGCTAGAACAGTTAGCTTCTTTATTATATATCATTGTAATCTCTATGAGGAGCTAAATTCCAAGACAGAGATGGAGATTCCTAATGCAAGCAGTGATGGCTCCATGAAGTGTTTGTGTGTACTGAAACTAAACAGTAGAAATTAAGTATTAGAGTTGACAACTCAACTATAGTAGCTTCCTTTTAGATAACTGATTTATATAAAATAGTCAAAGAAGTGATATTGGATAAAACCTGCATCCTTACAACAAGAAAAATTATATCAATGGTCATCACTTGACACAGAAATCCAGTTATGTGCCCAAGCAGAGATCGTCTGGAGAAATATTGAAGTCATTTGATATCTCTTTTTTTAGAGATATCCTAACCCATCATTTGATATTTCAATAACAGTCTGTCATCCTGGCCCGTGTTCATTCAGCCGTGTTCATTCTGGAGTGATTCTGTGTCTCCTAAGTATATACATCATGTTATTAGGTGCTGTGGGGTCCTATGTGAGAGAGAATCACCCCATCCGATGTTCTGTTTACAGGAGCAGATCATCAGAACGTTCTCCAGAGAAGCTACTAGATGGATTCAAACCAACAAGCTTTCAGTTAGAAACTAAGTACTCAGCCATTGCATACCATGGATCTTTCCACACACACGTATTTGAGAATCCCAGTGTTTATAGATAGAGGCTGAGCCTAATGCGCTGTCTGTAACTATAAATTACAGTATAATTCCAGTGCCTGCCATGAGTCCATGCTGACTGACAGCGACCCCCTGTGAATGTCTGACACTGTTGACTATTTACAAAAGACGAAAGCTCCATCTTTCCCCCACAGAGCTGCTAGTGGTCTTGATCTGCTGACCATGCAGATGGTAGCCCGATCTGTACCTCCATCACCACCAGAGATCCACTACAGTATAAGGCATATGCTATGAAGAATTGCATGATTGAATTATATTTTATTATGGGATAGTGCAAATGATACAAATGATTTAAGCATAAAGAAGTACAGAGAAACATCTTGTAAAACAGTGTTTCAAAGAAAGGAAAGAAAATGTAAAAGGGGATTGACCTGAGCAGGATCTTGAAGAATAATTAGGATATAAAAGGGTATGATCAGGACAAAATGGGCCATTTTGTTGAACTAGTAAATATATATAATCAGTTTAATATGTTGATCATGTATCCATGTGATGCAAAGAAAATTTATAATGGTGTTGAAATTTTTGGAATTTATTCCTTACAGATTACCTTTGACTTTCTGATAAACCAAACCCAAATCAAACTCACTGCTGACTCTTAGTTACCCGATAGGACTTCCCCTGTGGGTTTTCTGAACTGTAATTCCTTATGGCATAAAAAGTCCCATGTTTTACTCACAGAGTGATTGGTGGGGTTGAACTACTACTGGCCTGATGATAAGCAGCCCAGTGTGAGTAGTTGCTATATCACCAGAGCTTCTGTCTGGTTTATTATTTTATATATAGTATATTTAATCTTATTGATAATTTTTATTTTAATATTTTATTGACATGTTGTACTCATTCTGATATATCCATTGAGATACAGTTCTGTTGTTGAGTCCCCTCAGGTGGGGTTAATACAATCATCAATACTATCCACTCTTTGGTTTCTTGATAAGACACCTCTATATAGTTATATTACCTCCAAAATCTTTATACAATTGTTTTAGTTAGATTTTAAAAAGCACTTTCTCTGCAATGCATTCACATTTACTATCTAATTCTCTATAAATTATTTTTTAATTTCATGTATCTTCATAGATCATCACAACACAAAAATTCCGCATTTTTCTGAGTCCTAAGGAAATTTCTTTTACTTAATCAAATTCCACAGACTACCTTAAAGACCTTTGAAGGACAGCCACATGAAAATTATGTTAGTACCTATTAGAGGGGACAGTTATCCAGCAGTTTATGCCACACCTCTTTTTGCAATGAGGGTCAAAGGAAGAGTTTCTCTCCGGAGTCTGAGTAAAGGAAACTGTGGGCTCTCCTGAGCAAAGGGGTTTCCTTCAACCCTTAATCACCAAAAATCCTAAAACGGATTCCACTCCCTCCTTTGCTTTTAGAAACAAAGGCAAGAAAGACTAAATAGATTAAAGATGGATATCTCAATAAATGACAGGTGGTCAAAACATTTCAGCTTACCAAAGGAAAATTGACACATTTGGATTTCTAGTGTTGGCAGAGAATATTGCACAGATTGCCCGGAGAAGAACAAATACAAACGGATTGCTCCTTAAAATCAAGCAAGGTGAGACTTTATCTCACATACCTTGGACATGCTATTAAGACGGACCATTCATTGCCATCTACTTTAATCTTTTCTTTCTTTGCTTTCTTAACCAACCTTTTACTTTCTTCATGTATGATGTTCTTGATGATCCCACAGCTCATCAAGCCTCTGTCATTAGTGTTCTATGTGTCAAATCTGTTCATGAGATGATCCTGAAATTTTGGTGGGATGAACTCCAGGTCATATGTTGGTTCTCAAGAATTTATTTTTCTTTTTTTCAACTGGTATCTGAATTTACATATGAGAAATTGATGGTGTGTTTTATAGCTGGCTTCTGGATTGATTTTTGCCACTGATAATGAGCTTCTCCATTATCTCTTCCCAGCGATGTAGTCAATTTTATTTCTGTGTATCCCATCTGAAGAAATTTTCTAATCAACTTTTGTGTTGTTAAAACAGGGGTATTTGCAAAGAAGAAGTCATTGGTCTTGCAGAATCCTTCAGCTTCATTTCTAACTCCAAGACCATATTTTCTAACTTGCTTTACTTCTTTGTTCCAAAACTTTTGAATTCCAATCACCAATAGTTACCAATATTCCTTAATTGCATGTTAGGTTAATTGCAGACTGAACATGTTGTTAAAATCCTTTCATTTCTGCAACACTAACTTTAGTAGCCTATGGCTAAGAATAATACTTGTACTGACTGGATTTCCCTGTATACAGACAGATATTATCCTATCACAGACATCTTTGTACTTCAAAATAGATCTTGAAACACTCTTTTTGAGGATAAATGCAACAGTATTCCTCTTGAATCTGTCTTTCCCAGCTTAGCCAGCCATGATTTTCTGGTTCAAAATAGCCAATACCAGTGCTTATCAGTTCTTAACACCTAGTATACTGCTCTTTGTGCATTCCATTTCATTTTTGATGATATCCAATTTTTTAGATCCACGCTTTATATATTGTAATAGATGATTTTTGTGTCAACTCAAAGATGTATGAAAGTGTCCTGGCAGATTCCCATCACCGGGTCACATCTGATGGTACCTCTGTAGGGGTGTGGCCCTCTAATAAGTGGGAGCAACTAGGAACTTGCTCCTCGTTCTGTCCCTGTGCCTTCCTGCTTGCTGGGACTCTGTCAAGGACCCTGAGAGCCATCAGCATCCTGACACATTTTCACCAACCTTGGATCCACATGACCCTGTACCAACCAGCCTGTGATCTTCTTGTATTCTGCTTCACTGGCGTGTGGCTCTGTGAGAGATCTATGGGTTAGTATTGGAGGTATGGCTTGAATTGGACCGGCCTGGGGTGTCTTGTGATATATAATTACTTTTTCTTATAAAGCTCTCTCACCAACACATAAAAGTGCCTTAGATTTGTTTCTCTGGACAATCTGACATAACACACATTCCAAGTTTAATCCTTCATACATGTGAGCAGGTGTTTCTTGGCATTTTTAATCAGGTCCTGAAGGTTTTCCTCCCCAATGCTTTCCTTCAGTCACGCTCTTACAATGTACTCCACTCTGAGAAGGCAGTTCTTCCTCAGATATAGTTTGAGTGTCTTCTGACCTGAGGGGCTCCTTCCTTGGCACTTTCTCAGAAAATGTTCTCCTGCTATTCATAAAGTTTTCTAAAGTGGCTAATTTCTCCAAAGTGGACAACCTGTGCCTTCTTCCTAGTCTGTTCTTTTTCTGGAAGTTCTGCTGAAACCTGTTCATTTTAGTTGCACCTGCTGGCATGTGCCCTACCACAGGGATAACTCCAGAATCACAAAAACTCACAAGCCACTGCAGTTCGTATGATGAACTGATAGACAAATGGTGGATAGAGGCATTTATATCAAGAAAATAACTCACCCAATCATAGAAGCAGACATAATCCTAGTCCAGTCAGGTTCTAAATCTGTGCATCAGAGGTTAGGCTAAACACTTCTCCTGTCTCATGTAACTGTGAGAGTGACGAAATCACAATCAACAGGCAGACAACAGGCTGGTGGTTGCAGAGGAAAATGCTACTGTAGTCAGCAAGTCAGATGGCAAGCAGACGAGTTACAAGAACCAGAGATCAAGGAGTTCGTGGCAGAACCAGAGTTCACAGAAAGCAAGCAAGTTGTCCACAGTATCCATTTGTCCTGCAAGAGGACCACATCCTTGAGGAAGTTTCTTTTGACTTCAATGGCGACTAACAACAGAAGTCATTATTGATGTAATTGTATAATGTTAGATGTTATCATGGAAGATTACTATGTCCTGGTGACACTGTTGAGTCTGAATTGTGCTACTATCTACAAGTTGGTGGATTCAAACCCTCCAGCAGTTCTGCAGTAGAAAAAACAGTTCTGCTTCCTCAAAGATATGTAGCTTCAGTAACACTTTTTAAGGTCATTATGAGTCAGAATTGACTCAATCGTAGTATGTTTGGGGATAACTGTAAAACCACTGGAGCCCTGGCTCAACCAAATTTATTCAGAGTCTTAACTATCACAACTACTGATAGTTTGATGTATATAATTATGATTTCAGGCAAGGTATACAGAGGTCTTCTTCCAAGGAATATAACTGAGAGTGGTAAAGATGAAAGAATTAGTATAAAATATATGTGGCTTTAAAAAAGCAATAGGACACCTTGACAGATCAAAATTGGAGAACATAGGAGTCATCAAGAAAAGTTCCCTCAATCATTATCCAAGAAGATTTACTGACAATATATCATGTGTATACTTACCTGGTAGGGGAGATACCATGATCACGAAGGTGATTTTTCCAGGAAGATTATCCTTTGTACTCTGGGTGTGCTGACCCCCTGTGATTTCCTCAAATATGGGAAATTGAATGCATAAATTGTGGTAGTGGGGGACTGCGTTCATGCTCTCCTCTGATATGGAAAGAAAGAAAGAAAGAAAGAAAGAAAGAAAGAAAGAAAGAAAGAAAGAAAGAAAGAAAGAAAGAAAGAAACTGTGTGCCAGGAAATGTGCTTGTTTCCAAAGATTGAATATGAAACCAAAGTAAATATAATCTCTGATCCCTGTGCTCTATGACAAATGACAAATATAGTGACTGGTTATAAATAATTCACAAGTGTATATCACTTTGTGACAGCTTGTTTAAAAATAAGCAAATAATAAACTTGGAAGTGCGTCTATGAGGAAACGGTATTTAACTTGAGATGTGTAGGGTAAATGAGTTAGGTAAAGAAGGGGCATCAGGAAATGTTCCACATAGAGAAAGAGCATGAACCAAGGCACCAAGAAGAAAAACATTTGACAGAGTCTAACTTCAAAACATATTTGTGGGATCAGTGATAAACCGGTAGGCCACTGAGGTAGGAAATATAAGGAGCTAAGTCAATCTAAGAAAGCAATTATGCTTATTGTGGTGGGAATATTTCAAGATATCCATAAAACAGATTTCATTGGTCACAGGACAGGTATACAGGACTAAAGATAAAACTTTTTAATCGAACATTGTATACATGATACTTTGATTTTAAAGAACGAATGGAGTTGCCCAGAGAATTGATGTAGAAGGAAGAGGGTGAAGAAAGGATTTGTTTCTTTATAATTAAGAAAAACCCAAAGGAAATAAAGGATGCTGAAAAAGAGATGTGGAAAAACTAGAAAAGGAAATACGGGTGGTGTCATGACAGCCAGTGGCAATGATTTTCAGAGAAAAATGGATTAGATCAAAAACATAGATCAGTCATAGAAAAGTCAAAGTGATGATTAACATATCAGGGTCAGAGATAACCTTAGGAAAAGCAGTTGTAGGTCAACGTAAGAGTTGAACTAAAAAAAGAAAATGAGGTAAAGGTCCCATGCATGTTAAAGATAAATCTTGCTTTATTTCCATAGCTCAAGTGACATAAGATTTGCTGTATTGAATTTTTTTTCTTACAAATGAAGTCTCCATGACCTTCCCTGAAAATTGGAGTTGAAAAGGCAACATTCATAAATGCTATTTGATATGGACCAGTTTAAAACTGTTAAAAACTAGCATGGTAATTTTTTAAAGAAATCTCGTAAAACTTGAGACAGCAATATTTTCAGATTTATAAGCTTTGCTGTGTCTGTAGAATCAGGTTTAGTTTGCAGAAAGGCAAGTGTTACATATATGTGGGCAGGATATCATCTTCTCCACACAGCAGTCCAAGAAAGCATTTGGTGGTGTGGGCGATTACGCAAATATTCTTCCCTCAGTTCCGGTACTTTCCACTGGACTTTTGTCTTTTATGTCTGGACTTGCCCACTGGCGTAGGAAAAGAATGTGGCAGAAACATGTATCAGCAAGTGTATGCATATTTTGAAACAGTATTGAAATATGAACTATGGGGTTACAATGATTTAGGATTTCATATAACTTAAATGACTATTCCCTGAAATTACTTGGTTAGCACAAATTTAAATAAATTAATGTTTTTTCTAAAAATTAAAACTATACTTCTCCAACCTGGGATACAGCTTTTATATAAGGATTGACCATTAGAAATGTTAAAGCCATACACAATTTACAATTAGTGCCTTTTTCTGGAAAAGTGCCTTAGTATAAATTTCCTCTCACTACCACCAGACACCACGCAGGCACATCCGAATACCATATAAGTAGCAGAAACAATAGGAGGCCAAACATAGTTCAAGCGATTTACAACTAAGTGATAAAAGAATAGAGAACCTGGCTTATCTCTAAGTTAATAAGTTTTAGATAAATTAACTCTGGAAAATTTCACTCAAATCCCAAAGAGCTTAATTGCTTAATTCAATAAAATACAGAACAGCTCGAGACTGAAGATGTAATTTATTTGAAATAAGTATGCAAAATTAGAGCGCTGGGCTGATTTAGATTTTATTTTATTCCCTAGTATCTATGAAAAATCTCATTAATTTTTTTTTTACTTTAAATCAACTTAGCCTCATCTTCAATACTCGGTGATAGAATTCTCTCCATATGAGAGACTGAAATTCAATTTATGATCAAGGAACCTCATGTGTAACCATTACTGATCTGTCACTGGAGGGTTTTGTGTCACTATGGTGAGGCACAGGTGTTAGGATGGCTCTCCATCCAAGAGAGCATGGGGGACTCAGTCAATGGAATCCCTCTTCACCAGTGGGCTAATCTGAAACAGGTCCCAGGTGTGGTGCATGGTCTTGGGAGTAGAGCATTGTTTGCTTGCTTGCTTGCTTTTCCTGTTTTGCTTTCCAGGTGGAATCACCTTTTTTTGAGCGCAACCAATTTAAGGTTATAATCCTGCAGTTCCCATCCAGGTAGCAGTTGGTTCCATTGTGCATGATACTGCCATAATTCAGAAACTAATTCAACAGCACATAACAACTAAATCTCACCTTAGAAATATCAATCATGGTAATACAAGCAACTACTATTTCTAGTATCTTCTATATTGTAGAACCCTGTAGTAGGTGCTTTATGGACATCATCTAACAAATGAGGAGACTGAGTCACAGAGAATTGATTCAATTTAACCAAGATCACACAGTAACTGTAAAAACAGAGATTGAAACTCAAGTATCAATATGAAGGCCAGGTTCTTTCTTTCAGCACAGTGTAACTCAGCATTTTACAAAGAGTAGAATGGTAGGTGAATGAAAGATATATGATTATAATATTTCATGATATGGAGATAATGGGACCACAATACATAGGAGGAAAAAAGACAATGCATTAAAACAGGTCAAAGTTTCTTATGTAGTTTAAACCAAGTTTAAACAAAGATTCTTATGTAGTTTAAGTCAAAGACTCTTATGAAGATTAAACAAACTTTTTAGGCAATATGTTTTTGCTTGACCAACCCCAGCTTGAGAACTTTACTTCTTCACACTAGACCAGAATAATTTTACTCTGATCCTCCCTGGAATCTCCTTACATTTTTCGTTGGATGTTTGTTGATGACAGCTTCACAGTCATCTGCCTCTTCACTGCAGTGTAAGCTTCTGAAGTTTCAATTAAAATTAATTCCAGCTGATCAAAGTAACAGTAACAACTGTTTTCCTGTATATTCTTCATTACAACAACAAAATACTTAAAAAGGCAGGGCCAGGGGTTGCATGAACCACTGTTATGTAAAGTGACAAGGTGTTACCTAAAGCCACTGGAAATGGATATACCACAGGCTACAGCAATTCCAAAGAAGTAAGAAATAGAACACAAACAGATATATCCTCGTTCGTGTTTCTTGCAGCACAGTTCACAATAGCAAAAAGCTGAGAATAGTCCAAATATCCATCAATGGAAGAATGGGTAAAGGAATTCTGGAACATACAAACAATGAAAGACTATGCATCCCTTAAAAAAATGAAGAAATCACAAAATACTTCATGGCATGGAAGGACCTGGAGAACAGGACAAATATTGTCTGAGTCCAGCAGCAGCATAAGGATGAGTGTCAAGACAGAGGCAAGTTTCCGTTGTCAGGTTAACTATTCCAGTCACCCATGCAAGAGGGCAGTGAACCTGCCTAACAGTCATCCACCAAATACCACCCCCTTATTTGTACCTCTTAAAAATCCTTTGAGAAAGAAGGTCTCATCTCAGGTAGGGTCGGTTTCTCAGGATAGGGGAGAGGGAAAAAAAAAACAACCACTTTTTTTTTTTATATATAACTTTGTCCTCTCAAGTCAATAGACACTCCTACAAAATGATTAGCAAACACCACTGGGAATTCAAGTCAAGGGGTAAGGGATCCTTTTCTCAGAGGAGGTACTCACATTTCTGTTGGTTGATAAACCAGGTGGGGCAGCCTGCCACTGGGAATAATACTTAAAATTACTTACCCAGCCTGCCTAATTGGACACTTTTGACCCAGTTTCTAGCCAGACCTTGGTGACCCACGTTCTGTAGACAACTGGGTCCTTACACTCTGCCCTTTTGAGGTGAACAACACTGTTCACAGGCCACACAAAACAGACCCGATTTTGAAAATCCACTAAAAGAACTAATTTTTATCTTAAATTCACCTGTAGTGTATTTAAGGAACTGAAATGCTCCCTTGAACTTAAGAAGAAGAAATGACTGCTATATCAAGGTTATGGAATTAGTGACTCTTGGACTTTGGTTCATTTCTCTTCTTAAGAGGGACCCCCAATGTAGGGTGGCCAGAGGCCATCATATATTTACTATTTTCATGCTTTCTGGTTTTTTATAACATGTGTTAGTCTAGCAGATGTGTTAGTTCTGCCTTTGTGAATAAATATTATTGAAAGTTTTGTCCTATCCTTTGCCCTTTCTCTTTGTGCAAATAGTGTCTAGTCACTTAATCTTTTAATCAGTACAAGTCAACAATTCACAATTTATGCTCTAATAAGCTGGCCTATGCATGTATAATTTCCAGTTCTCAATAATGTTTTAAATTCTACCACGGGTTGAACTACTGATGTTATCAATAGAATTACCTTATGCCCCATTGGGATGATTTATAATGTTCTCTAATAAAATGATAGTGCTTCCTCTGAAATGAACCAGGGACATACAGAAACCATAAATTTATGAAGGGACTTTGGGTTCAAACTTATTTGTTATCCTAGTAAAAGAATAATTAGTTGTTATGAAATGATCCTATTCTATATGCATTCTCATGAAGAGATCACTCGAGATGTGAACACTGCAACAAAAGTTGCCAAGCTTTCTTAAAATATGGTACCTGGGGTTTAAAGGCTTGTGTCAAAATGCCCATCCTTCAAGCTTAAGCATTAACTAAGTCATCCACAAGGAAGAAGCACAGCAGCCTTATGGTCCAAGGATTATAAAAAATAAAACCCAAATCGAGAGGAGAGAATGACACCAGTGCTTAAATTCTGAACACCCAGTTTTCAGAAGACTATGAAGGAGAGTGGAAGTCCAAATCCACTTGCAGGGTCCTCGTTAGAATGAAGCCTCTACTTACAGTCCATAGAAATGAAGAGCCTGACTGTCCGGCATTATAAATTTGATTATGGAAGATGCAGGTAGATGCACCTAATCGTTTGCTCTTCTTTTTGACTCATGTTAATATTTCCAGTTTCTAAGATATTCTGCTTTCCTTTTTATTCAGGTTTCTTATTGTGATTGGTGAATTTGTGTTACTGTTTCTTGGGGGGATTCTTGTATATTGTTTCCATAGATGAAATCTAGATAGGTAAATCTATAGACAGTAACTGGATAAATCATTTTCTAAGGACATGGCATGAGAGGTTGGGGGGAATTGGGAGTTAACAACAATAACTACAAGAAAGAAGAAAACCTTAAATTGATTGATGTGGTAATTTCACCACCCTTATTACTATGCTTGACTTTTTAAGCATAGTTATGATATGTTGATTATATGCTATAAAAGTGCTTTTTGATTCAGTTTGAACATCTTTTAGTTCAATAAAAAATTCAATAGAATCATTTATGTTAAGCTTCACTTGGAAAAAAACTCAATTTAGTTTACTTCTTGTATGAAAACAAAGAAATGCATATACCAAAAAAAAAAAGTGATGCTTGACACAAATGAAAGATCCCTGGTGATTCAGTGGTCCAAGCTCTCTGATGTGGGACCTTTGGCTACAGAGCTGCCTCTGTACAAATTGGAAATCCCTTGGGACAGTTGTAATGAGCCGCATAGCATCACTATGAGTCAGAAACAATGTGATGGCATTGGACTTGGAGTGCACTAAAATGAAGACTTCACAAATGGGTCCCTAGCTTATAATCAGTTTTAGGATCTGATCATAAATCATCAAAGGAAAGGTGAAAATAACGCTTTCAAAATAACCTTAGAGAGAACTCAAACTCTGCAGGCTTTTAGGCAGTTAAGAAATCATTTCAACAAAAGCAGAGGCTATTTTGTTTTGCACAAACCTTGAGATGAATGCTGCAGATTTTGCTGGCAGCCACATCAAAACAAATACCCATGGTGCTTGATGTGAAATAACTGCTGGTAACCCCCACCCAGAGATTGCCATCTCCACCTGGAGTGGTAACTTTAAAGGACAGAAGTCTAAACATTTGACTAGTCACAAAGGAAATATCATAGTTGCTGGACCTACTGACCAAAGAGAATTAAAGTTCCTTACAGGAATGAAGCTATGAATTAATGGACGTGTTCATAAATGTATCAATGCTCTCAGATTATATATAACACTTATATCATCTCTTTAAAATGCTGTACTCTAAACTCCACTCTTTGAACTCCAAGAGAATTTGAATGACCCTGATACAGCTCACAATCTTGTTCATAATTCTAAGATTCGAGACCTTGAAATTCCTCGCATTTCTTTCACATCAAGATATTTAGACTGCCAAACCTTTAATCCACCTCAATAGAGATATTTGGAAAATCTCAGTTCTCTGCCCAGATTGAAAAGTTGTTCAGTTAACATCGTAGACAGGAATTTTCTGGCATCTGCCCTTAATTGAATAAACTCAAAGATGCTAAAATGGACTTTAAAAGCCAAAAGAAAGAGAGAATGAGCAGTTCAATTTAATTAACTTCCAGTGAGACTTAAAAGAGCCTAAACCACAGAAAGTCAGTCTCCAAAGGGCTGTTATTGTTTACTTTAGCCAGACAAGACGACTCCACTGCCATTTATTAATACTAATTTTAAAAATTGTTTATTTACCCTTAAAATAACTGATTGCAAACAAGGGAATTCTCAGAAGGACCAAAGCAATATTGCCATCTTTATGTTGTTTTAAATCAACTCACCAAAATTAGAATATGGACCTATCTCACCAATAGCTATTTTTAAAATGTAGGGGAAATTTGTATCAGTTTCATGACAGTACAAAAAGATTTAATGATTTTGATCTTAATAGGGGCCTTTTTCCAACTCTCAGGTATGTAATTAGCTTTGTAAACCATTGCCTCTACCTGCCTTAACTCAATAGCTCCTGCTTCATTACAGTTGCCTTAGTGTACTGCTACAACATTACACAAAAACCAACAAATGAAAAGCCTTTTAAAAAATCAATTACATCTCTCTATTGGCATTTTTTTTAAAAAACGATGAACTGTTATCAGGATAGCTTAATTCTTCTTTCATGATCAATGTGTCCTTTGCTGATCAGAAATGGTGGGGGAGAACTAAATTTTTTTTAAGATACCAGAAGATGAGCCTCTCAGGTCAAAAGGGATTCAAAATAGAATTGACCAAGATGATGGAAAGAGAAGAAAGCCTTTGGGACCTTTGTTTTCTCGTGGTGCATGACTTACAATGAGAAGGCAATGGCAAGAATCTATTAGGGATCGGAACTTGGAATGTAGAGTAGGAATCCAGAAAAACTGTAAATCATCAAAAGTGAAATGGGATACATAGAGAGCAATATTCCAGGCACTAGTGGGCTGAAATTAGCCATTTAGAATCAGAAAATCATCTGGTTTACTATGACCAGAATGACAGATTCAGGAAAAGTGACATTGCACTCAACTTCAAAATAGGCATTTCAAGATCTATCTTGAAGTAATGCTGTCTGTGACACGATAATATCTATTCACATACTAGGAAACCCACACAATACCACTATTCTTCAATCTTTGCATGAACCATTAAAGCTAGTAATGCACAAACTGAACAATTAACTCCTATCTTCAGTCTGAAGCCGATAAAAACGTGCATTGATAATTAGTGGTGATTGAAATACAAAAGTTGAAAACAAAGGATAAGGAACAGTTGTTGAAATGTATGACCTTGGTGGGAGAAATGAAGCTAAAGATTGATGATAGAATTTGACAAGCCCAACGTATCTCAAAAACAATTTATCTCAAATACCATTGCTCAGCAACAAAAGGCAAAGTGTACATATGAACCTCTTCCAATAGAACACACAGAAATCAAGTTAACTACCTTTTTGAGAAAAGATGATGGAGAAGCTCACTAACAGTAGGTAAAATAGGACCAGGGGGTGATATGAAGCAGATCATCGACCACTTATATGCAAGTTTGTGCTGAAACTGAAGAAAACTGAAACAAGTCCATGAGAAGCAAAATATGACTATGTGTATATTCCACCTGAATTTTGAGACTGTCTAAGAACAGAGTTGATGCATTAAACACTAATGAAAGAAGACCTGATGAGCAGTGTGATGCTGTCAAAAACATCATACATGAAGAAAGCAAAAGGTCATTAGAAAGACAAGAAAGAAAGATAAGATCAAAGTGAATGTCGAAAGAGTCTCTGAAACTTACTCTGAATCTTAGAGTGGCTAAGGGAAATGGAAGAAATGATGATATCAAAGAACTGAACAAAAATTTTCAAAGGGCAGTTCAAGAAAAACAAAGTCAAATATATAATGACCTACGGTCATTAAAGACCTAGGACTAGAAAACCAAAAAGGAAACACACACTCAGCATATATTAAACTAAGAGCTAAAGAAAATTTCTGAGCTGTAAGTAGTAATATTGAGAGAGTCTCTGGGCAAAACAGAGAATGATACAGGAAGCATCAGAATAAGGTGGAAAGAATACACTGACACCATACCAGAATAATCAACATTCAACTGTTTCAACAGATAGAATATGATCACGAACCAATGTTACTGAAAGAAGTTTGAGCTGTACTGAAAATATTACATAGAAAAAGTTTTAGGATATTATAAAGTGCATTTGAGTAGCTGTAGTTAAACTGGAAAGTAAAATCTTGTCAAAATCTAGATTGTCCTTTTGACCAATTATGAAAGCCTTCAAATATTCTGTTTTCTTTTCAGTGAGACATATCTTTGTTTTATTTGGTGATTGTTGCTGATTTTTTTCATGTGGTGATGGGATGGTCTTTTTTGTATTTTTTGTATAAAAAAGTCAGGATGGGTGAATTTATGTGGACAATAATTGGACAATACGTATATGAAAGGAGAAAAAGGGGAACCAATAGCAATGGGTATTAGAAGAAAGGAAATGTGCCCAAACTGGTTACGATGATCATTGCACAATCCTTCTTAATATGATTAAATTATTGAATCATGTAATTTGTTAATTGTAGCTCAATAAGACTTTTAAACATTTTATTGGGAGCTCATACATCGCTTATCACAATCCATGCATACATATATTGTGCCAAGCACCTCACTGCCATCATCATTCTCAGACCATCTGCTTTTCATCCCCTCCCCTACCACCCCACTCCCCACCCACTAACCTTGATATTTCATAAATTTTTATTATTTTGACATATCCTACACTGCCTAACATTTCCCCTTTCCCACTCCTCAGCTGTCCATCCTCCAGATAGGCTTGTAATCAGCTCCCCCTCTCTACCCCACCTTCCCTCCACCCTTCCAGTACCTCCACTTAAAGACTTTCAATTGAAATATTTCCAAAATCTGATGAAGCATTAGAGGCATTTATCTATGCCAGGACTAAAATTACTTGGGCAACTGATTGGAAGAAATCCATATTTCTACCCATTTTAATTAAAGGTGAGCCAATAGAACACACAAATTATAGAGTGATATTATTAATATGACATGCTAGTAAAATTTTGCTGAAGATCATCCAACAAGAGTAGCAGTACCTTGAACAGGAGCTGACAGAAGTTCAGGTCAAATTGAGAAGAGGACATGTTGTTATTGTTGTCACTGTTAGGTACCATCAAGCTGGCTCCGACCCTCACCAGAATGAAACACTGGTACTTCATCATCCTCACAGTTGCTCCAATGCCTGGGCCAATGATGCAGTCACAGTGTCAACCCGTCTCCTTAAGGGTCTTCCTCTTTTTCACAGCCCCTTCACTTTACCAAACAGGATGTCCTTCTCCAGGGACTGAGCTCTCCTGACAATATGCCCAAAGTATGTAAGACAAAGTCTTGCTAACATTTTCTCTAAGGATACCTCTGGCCTCACTTCTTCCAGTAAATATTGGTTTGTCTTTTTTAATAGTCCAAGATATTTTTAATATTCTTCTTTTTCAGTACCACAATTCAAATGCATCTAACATTTTACAGTCTTCCTTATCTGATGTCCAAATTTCACAAGCATATGATGCAATGGGGAATACCATGAGTTGGGTCAAGTACACCTCAGTCTTCAAAGAAACATCCTTTCTTTTCAATGCTTTACAGAGGCCTTACAATTCATCTTTGGATCTCTTGACTGCTACTTCTATGAGCATTTACCCAAGACAAAAATCCTTGACAACTCAACCTTTTCTCTATTTCCCATGGTATTACCTACTGGTCCAGTTGTGATGATTTTGATCTTCCTTACATAGAGTTGTAATTAAGACTGAAGGCCACAATCCTTGATTTTCATCAGCAAATGCTTCAATCCCTCCTCATATTCAGCAAGCAAGTTGTACTGTCTGAATACTGCAGGTTGTTAATAAGCCTTCCTCCAAAGCTGAGACTGAACTTTTCTTCATTTAATCCAGCTTCTCTGATGTTTTCTTCAACATAAAGATTGAACAGGTATGTGAGATACACACCTTCCTGATTTAAAACCATGTAGCATTCCCCTGAACTGTTTGCACAACTGTCTCTTGGTCTATGTACAAGTTATGAATGAGCACAATGAAGCATTCTAGAATTCCCATTCTTCTCAAGGTCATCCACAGTTTATTATGGTCCACACAGCCAAATGTCTTTGCATAGTCAATGAAACACAAGTAAACATCTTTCTGTTATTCTCTGCTTTGAGCCAAGATCCATCAAACATCAGTAATGATATACCTTATTCCAAGTTCTTTTCTGCTTCTGACCTGAACTGATGACAGCCCCCCATTAATGCACTACTACAACCATTGTTGAATGATCTTAAGCAAAACTTCATTTGTGTGTGGTACCCTTGATATACTCCTTTAGTTTGAGCATTCTCTTGGGGGACCATTCTTTGGAATGGGCACAAATATGGATCTCTTCCTGTCAGTTGGCCAGGTAGATGTCTTCTAAATTTCCTGTCATAGACAAAGGTTTCCATTGCCTTTTCAGTTTTCTGAAACAATGTAATGGGTATTCCATCAGTTCTTAGAGCATGGTTTTTGCTAATGCATTCGGTGCTGTTTGATCTTCCTTCAGCATAATTAGTTCTTGCTCAGATGCCACCACCTCAAATAATAAATTGCTGAAGGGTTCTTTTTGGTACGGTGACTGTGTACTGTTTCCATCTTCTCTTGTTACCCCTTGTATCATTCAATATTTTAACCTATTGAATCTTTCAAAATTGCAAGTTTTCAATGAAAGGCTTAAATTTTTCTTGTGAAATAAGAGGACATAACAAGGAATAACATTGCTAATGTCAGAAAGGTTTTGGCTGGAAGCAAGGAATATTAGGATGCTTACTTGTATTTTATTGACTATGGTAAGTCATTTGGCTCTGGAGATCGTTGCAAACCATGGATAGACTTGATAAGAATGGGAAGTACAAAGCACTTCATTGTGCTCATGAGGAGCCTATCCATAAATCAAGAGGAAGTTGTGCAAACAGAATAAGAGAATACTGCCTGATTTAAAATCAGAAAAGGTGTGCATCGGGGTTGTATCTCCTAATCATACTTTTTCAATCTGTATGCTGAATAAATAACCGGAGAAGCTAGATTATGTGAGGAATAATTTGATATCAGGATTGAAGGAAGGTTTATTAACCACCTGTACTATGAAGGTAACAAATCCTTGCAGGATGAAAGTAAGAATACCATGAAGCACTTGGGGATCTAAAACTAAGATTACACAGCCTTCAGTGTGAATTACAACTCAATGTATAGAGAAGCAAAATCCTCACAACTGGACAAATAGGCTGCATCATGATAAACAGATAAGAGACTCAAGTTGTCAAGGATTTCATCTTGCTTGTGTCCACAATCAATGTTCAGGGATGCAGCATTCAACAGATCAAATAATACATTAAATTGGGTAAATCTGCTGCACAACATCCCTTTGAGGTTTTGAAAAGCAATACTGTAACTTTGAACACAAAGGTGCACCTGATCCAAGCCATAGGGTTTTCAATCATCTCATGTCCATGGCATACACACAGCTACCTTTAAAGCTTTTAAGATTCAAACTGACATGTAATTGATGATGAAATATTTTACATCTATTTCCAGCAAACAACCAGGGCAAACATGTCCATTTCTGTGAGCCTCGATTGGTAACAGAACACCTTCGAGAGCAAAGAAGCTTGACCTAACACAGCGCCTCTGTTTCTGGGGGAATGCAGCGTTCACCCGGGACCCGAATTGTTGCTGTTCGTTATCATGCGGTTGTGCCGATCCTGAATCAAGCACCGCCCTGCTCGCCTTTCACCCTCTTCCCTGCCATGGGTTTGCTCGAGCCCATGTGAAAGTTGGATATAAAGAAGACTAAAGAAAGATCAATGCATTTGAATTATGTTGCTGGTGAAGAATATTGAAAGTACCATAGCCTGTCAAAAGAACAAACAAATCTCTCTTGAAAGAAGTAAAGCCAAAATGCTTCTTTGAGGCAAGGATAGCTTGACTTTGTCTCGTATACATTTGACATGTTAAGAGTCCCTGGAGAAGGGCATCATGTTGAGAAGGGAGAGCGTGAAAAAGAGGGTGATCTTTGACAAATGGGTTGACTCTGTATGTGGGCTGATGGGCTCAAATATGAGAACAGCTGTGAGGATGGTGCAGTGCCAGGAATGGTTGTATGAGTCAGAATCAACTGGATGGCAGCAAAAAAGCAACAGAGTCTTTAAACTCCATTTAATGCGGGCAAACTTCAAGTCTTGGAGAAATTTAATAAAAGTTAATATGGTATGGAATAAGTACTTTTGCTTATACTAATAAGATCTTACATGAGAAATCTTATTCACACATGAAATGGCCCTGAGAAATGAGAGTTAGTCACTGGTTATGTTATATTTAATTCAGTGTTTAGCAAAGTTGGTAACAGTGTAATGTGTAGATATTTTACCTTAAGAAAAGAGGCAGTGATGCCGTCCCAAAAAAGAAAAGGGGTTCCATACATGCTGTTGCCTCAACATATTGTAAACTATGACCTTAACTACCTCTATATATCTAGGATAGCCCTGTGGCATGTCGGTTATGAATTGGGCTGCTAGTCACAAGGTCACCAGTTTGAAATCACTGGTTGCTCCCCTGGATAAAGATGAGACTTTTTACCCCTGTAAAGAATTGCCATCTTGGAAGTCCATGGTGGCTATCTTGTCTGAAAGGGTCACTATGAGTCAGAATCAACTTGTTGGCAGTGATTTTGGTTTTGGTATTTATTGTTTTCCAACTGAAGTGTCAGAGTAGTGGTAACCCATTTTATTTGCTTTTTACATGTGTTTCGTTACGCAACATAAACTTAATTTGATTTGTATAATAGGTTATTAACTTTCTAAAAGAATTGTTGAGAATATTATTTCAAAAAATACAGCTTATGTGATTCTGCTTGAGGTACAGATCAGATGGGTGATATGTGAGCTCTGCTGACAGTCTTCATTCTCTGGAATGGTCCATGATTATCTCACTGTTTGCCGACTATAACTGGACTCTTCAGAGAACTGACAGATCCCTGGATGCTTCTCATTCTTTCTCTGTGATATTGAGTTGAAGAGAAAAGATCAAAATCTTTCCTAAGGGCATTTTCTCAAGTGTCACATTTAAAGGACATGATTAGAAGGTCTATATATTTAGTTGCTATTTTAAAAGGACAAATTCCTCTTTAGTTAACTTTATTGTGATGTGGGTGAGCATTTACAGAACAAATTGGTTTTCCATTCAACAATTCATACGAAGTTTATTTCTTGATAGTGATTATACTACCTACAAAGTTACAGCACTCTTGCCACTTCCTCCCTATTTACCCTTTCCATGCATGCGTCTTTCCTATTGTCTCTGTCTTCTGAGATTTGTCCTTTTGAAAACACTGCTTTTGGGTCTTTCCCAGTGAGTTGTTCTAGGGAATGCAAACCTCCCTAGTGCTGTTTACATTATAGGCCTATCTACTGTTTGGCTGAAAGCTGAAGCATGAGGGTCTTACGGGATTAAGGAGTGGATGAAGAGAAAGCTGGTGAAAGAGCAGACTATACCCTGAGCTCCTAAACACAAGGACAACCTTTGGAACCTCCCAGCCACTCTGTACAGGAAAGATGAAGCGGTCTGTTCCTCTAAAGATTGAAAGTCTCAGACACACAAAAGAGCAGTTCTATATCGCTACAGGGTGACGATGAGTTGGCAATGATCCCATGGCTGTGAGTATCAGGTTGGGTGCGGGGGTTATTTGCTTGTTCAACTGAGTTATAACGAACATCGCATACAATTCAATGGTTCGACTATATCAAGCAAGACTGTGCAAGCAATATCACAATCAACTTTGGATCATCTTGTTTCCTTTGTTTATACATTAATATTTATTCCCCATTGCCCCCTCCCTCTCCTTCCATGTCTCCAAGTGATTATCAATCCCACTACTCTCTTTGTATGTCCTTCAATCCCAGCTCCCTCTACAGATAATTATAGAAGACACCAAACAAATTCCTATTCACACTGGCCCTAGAAAGCTGGTAGAGACCTCAAATCATCACAAAGCAGAGACGTAAGGAAGACGCAGGAGCCAGAAGACACTGGTGATAAAACTAGATGGGGCACTTCTGGGAAGGTGGCACTGAAGCAAGATCACCTGCGTGAAGAGCTCCCCCAGATTGATGGGTAAGAAGACTAACTTGGGGGACTGGAACTTGAGACCAGGGCTCCCAGCACCCCGCATTTCCCACGGAGAGCACAGCTGTGCTCATCAAGAGTGGGGTCCCTGTGCTTGGCAGCCAATTGTGCATTCACTTTTTATTGTATCCACCTGTGCCTTGGCTCGCTTGTTGCTGGGGTGACAACTCCCAGACCCTTTCCCTCCCCCACCCCACTATGGTGGCTAGCCAGGGACAGGAGGTGGCCCAGGACATGCTACCCTGCAGAAGCATCCAACGGACACCCATGTGGACTCCCAGAGGCCCTAGGTGTGGGAAGCCATGGTAGCCTATGGAGTGAACTTCCCATTGGGGATAGTCCCCAGTCGAAACCAGCTCCCTGCCCTGGAGCAGAGGTGCAACTGGGCTCCGCAGATAGATGCCCCCATTCTCTGGAGAGGGACCCGTCACGGTGGGACAGGGGCCCAGCTGCAGTGGTTGTTAGACTTCTTCCTATGTTCTTTTGAGAAAAGAAACACAAAACTCCTTCCCCTGCCAGAGGAAACAGAAACCAGGATTTCTGGGTTTCTGGGCCCCTTTCCTGCTGCAGAACCAAGGCCCATAGTCCTTAACTAGATCACCCTTGGACCAGACACCCCTCTTGCATGGGGCATCCACTACAATAACCCATTTTCACTATGGGATCACACATAAGGAGTGCATAGATCTGAGTTGTTCAGGAATCCACTCTTATGGGAACAATGGCAAAAGGACTGCACTCTCCAGACATGATATCAGGGTCTATAAGAGACTCTGGTAAATTTGCTACACTCCTCGCTTACCCCAATTACCACGGCGTCTGGAACATTTTCCCTCCACCTCAGTAGCACACACTGCTCTCACATACCAAGCAAAATCACAACCTTCTGCAACTCAAAAAAAAAGTATTATGTGTCCAAAATCCTAATTATTTTTTATCTAAAATATTAATTTAGGAAGGGAAGAAAATAGAAGGGTGAGAATAATTTGAAAGCTCAGATAGTGAACTGAATTTTACATGAGAAATTTGTTGAATTGGTGTATTTTCTGATGTACATATTCTTAACCAAAAAATGAATCATTAGTAAAAGAAATGAAAATCCTAAGTCAAGATGGTTGTTCTATTGTGAAGATGAAATCAGAGTCACAAGTTAAACTGTATGTGAGTTGTTGAGTGAAAAACCAATTTGTTCTGTAAACTTTCGCCCAGATCACAATAAAGAGATAAATAAATACCATTTCAAGGCAAGATAAAATTAAAAATTAAAAAATACTGTATGTAATGGGATGGCTTCCTATGACTATATTGTAATACCAGCACTTAGAACCTACTCTAATCCTCCTACTCACCCAACTAACACTCTATCCTCACCTACACATGATACATTTCCCAGCACTTATCTCAGCAGTTCTCAACCAGTGGATCACGACCCCTTTGGGAGTCAAATGACCCTTTCATGGTGGTCACTCAAAACCAGTGGAAAACATAACTATTTCACAATATATAATTACATGTTGTTTTGTGACTAATCACTGTGCTTTAATTATCTTCCATTTTTAACAATGAAAATACATCCTGCATATTGGGTATTTACATACACTTCGACACACAACTCAGAAGGCTGAGCACCACCTTCAGGTCAATCAAGATGCAACACAAACAGCCAACACCAGCAGCCACTGTAAAAAATATAGAGAAACAAAACTCAATTACTGAAGATGAACCACATCCATTGTTATACAGAAGAGGCAGCCCTTGAATTGCCTGAGAAAAAATACATGAAAATGTTCTCTGGGGATGTGCAAGATCTCCACTTCTTTTCAACATTGTGCTAGAAATTCTAGCCGATGCCAAAAGGCAAGCTATCAAGGGTATGTGATTGGGTTAAGAAGTGAAACGTTTGCTCTTTGTGGATGATATGACCTTATATATTGAAAATCCTAAGGGATCCACAATAGGATTGCTGAACACATTTAGTAGAATTACAGAATATAAGATTAACAAACGAATGGAGCCCTGGTGGGGTAGTGGATACTCATCGGGATGCTAATCACAAGATTAACAAACAGAAATCAATTGGATTCCTATCAACCAGTGATAGGAATACAGAAAAATATATCAAGGAATCAGTACCAATCACAATAGCCATGCAAAAGCTGAAATGCCTGCAAATAACCTAACCAGAAAAAAAAAAAAACAAAGAGACCTGTATGAAGAATGCTACAGAATATTACTACAAGAAACCAAAAGGGACCTACACAAATGGAAGTACCTTCCATATGGAAGAAAACTCCATATTGTGAAAATGTCAATACTATGTAGAGCAGTGGTTCTCAACCTTCTTAATGCCACGACCCTTTCAGACAGTTCCTCATGTTGTGGTGACTCCAACCATAAAATTATTTTCACTGCTACTTCATAACTGTAAGGCTGCTACTGTTATGAAGCGGGCAACTCCTGTGAGAGGGTCATGTGACCCCTAAAGGGGTCACGACCCATAGGTTGAGAACTGCTGATCTAAAACAATCTAAAAATTCAATGCAATCCTGGTCCGAATTCCAGCATCATTCTTCAAAGAAATGGAAAAAGGGATTATCAACTTCTTATGGAATGGGGAAATGCCAGGATAAGCAAAGAACTGCTCAAGATGAATAAAGAAAGTGGCCTTGCACTACCTGACCTCAAAACCTACTATAAAGTCACAGCTGTCAAAACAGCCTGACACTGGTGTAGTGATAGATGCTCAGACCAATGAATCAAGACCCCCCAAAAAAACTCAGAAATAAAAACATCTGCATACAGATAACTGATTTTTTACAAAGCCTCCAAACACATTCAATAGGAAGCAGATGTCCTCTTCAATAAATGGTGTTGGAAAATCTGGGTGTCCATGTGCAGACCAATGAAAAAAGAAAAGACCCATATTTCACTCTTTGCAAAAAAACACACTTAAGTTGGATCAAAGACCTACATGTAAACACAAAGCTATCAGGATCATCAATGAGAAAATTGGAACAAATCGAGGAGCCCTAGTGCAGAGAATACACAGTCTCTCAGAAATAACAAAGGAAACACACACCATGAAAGATAAAATAGATGAGTGGAACCTTTTAAAAACAAAACACTTTCATACATCTAAATGTTTTATTAAAAGAGTAAAAACAGAGCCAATATTTTGGGAAAAGATATTTAGTAACAACATAACAAAGAACTAATTACTAAAATTGAAAGCATTTTACGAGCCTACAACAAGGGGGGGAATCCTAGTAACCCTTTGGGGGGTGGAGAAAAGACCTGAATAGATAATTCACAGAGGATGCCACATGAATGGCTAATAAACACATGAGGAAATGTTCCTGATTACCAGGGAAATGCAAGTCAAAACAACCATGAGATACCACCTCATCCCCCTAACTATAACCTTTAAAAACTGAGAACTACTGTTGGAGATGGTGTGGTGAGAAAGGAATTCTTATCCACTGCTGGTGGACTTGTGAATACATATAGTCACAGTGAAAGGTGGGATGGTGATCCCTAAAACAGATGACAATTAAACTACCATATGATCCAGCAATACTATTACTGGGCACATACCCAAAAGAAATAAGAATCATCCTAAAAGACATTTGTTTCCCCATATTCATTGCAGCACAGTTCACAATAGCAAGAAGCCGAAAACAACTTAAATTCTAATCGATATAAGAGTGGATAAAAAAATACTGGTACATATACAATGGAATACTACACATCATTAAAAAAACAGCAATGAAATCATAAAACACCTCAAGACGTGGAGGGATCTGAAAGACATTATGCTGAGTGAAGTTAGTCCAGCACAAGAGGACAAATACTATATTCTATGTGGTATTTCTATAGAACACTATATTCTATATAATATATACTATATTCCTATACTGTGAGAGGAAAGAGCAACAGAACAGGCACAGCTCAAGCTTACAGGACATCCAGTCTTACAGATCAGTACCAAAGAGGCACACATATCTGTTCCAGGTAGGTCACATGGAAGATGGGTGCCTCATGACGTCTGGGACCAGATAATGGGGAAGAGAGGGGAGATGCTGTCTACTGAGTGATTGCCATTTGGATGGGGGTAAGGTCCCCTCTGGGAGAGGGATGAGGCTTAATTATGGCAAGGGAAGCATAGGACAACGGGACATAGGTGAGGGAGAGCTGATCTCCAAGTCAGGGAAGGACTGTGGATGCTTTAGGAAAATTAGGTGGTGAGTCTTTAGTGGCATGAAGCCATGCGCAACATTGGACAAAGCATCTGGAGGAATCCCGAGAGCCAGTTAGGAGGCTGTGAAACACTGGGACATGGAATCCTGGAGCTTCGGGGCTTGCGGCATGCTCTAGAGGCTGCATCAATGATATCCCTTGCAGGAACTTCACGGGGTGAACTGGACTCTATCTACAATGCACTTGTTCCCTGAGGACGTAAGTTGGAAAATGCACGGTGTCTGAGGGAGGAGAAGACAGCTGTCCCTGAAGAGTGGTGTACTGTTGGTTGGTGGACAAACAAGGTCTTGCTACATCAATGCCTATATGCTATAGTAAGATATGTATTCTTCCAGCATTCCTGTGACAGACATTCTATTTTAGTTTGCTTGTGCTTCTTCATATGAGGGTAGCTCTCAGCGATGTGTTGGCATCAGGGCTCACCTGCTTGAACCTGAGCTATTTGATTTTCTGCTTGTCAGCAAATGAAACCCAGGGATACTGAGCCTGTTAGGAAAGCATATAGACAAAAGTTGGGTGGGAAGGGCGGAGACAAAGAAGGGTGGGAGAAATATAATGAGATGATATCCAGGAATCCAGGAAAGAAAGGCATGTTTGGAGACTGATTATAGTAGCAATTGTACAATTCTCTTGGACATGATGAAACTATGGAATGATAGGACATATGTATTTACAACATATTAAAAGGGGGGAAGAAAACATAGATGCAGGAAAATGTTTGGGGCTCATATTAAGTCCTAGCTCCAATTTAAGAACCATTAATTCTAACATGTCAGTACTTACCCCTCAGAAATGGAACACAGAAGAACACAGAAGAACACATATTTTGTTACAGCAAAATATGGTAAAGAATTTAGGAGGGGACCAACTTTCAGATAAAATAGTGTCTGGGGTCTTAAAGGCTTGTGTCCAAACAAGCAGTCTTCTAAGTGAGATGTCAACTAAGTCCACATGAAAGGAAAACACCATCATCAATCACCAAAGAATGGGAATCTATATAATCTGAAGTCAAAGGCAGAATGAGTATCAGAGCCTAAATTGTGAGAATCTAGCGAGCAGAGGGAATGGATGACAGTGGGAACCCAAGATTCATTTGTGGAACTACTCAGGAAATAAGCCCCTGGAGAACTTGCCCTATCTAAAATTGGGGGATGGGAGGAAAGTGGTCACTAAGCTGAGTGATTGGGAGAGATGAGTATAAAAGATTAAAGGTCTAAATCTGACTTGAAAACTTAAAAGTTTGTCAGGAGATCCCACCCCACCCCACTGTGATTCATATTAGACCTAACCTGGTTTCCAAATTGTTCTGCATTTTTGGTTCATGTTGCTCATTTGGTTTTTATGTGTTCGTAGCAGAGTGTACCTCAGAGGTGTCATGTCAATGGATATCACCCTCCTGAAGCTGTGTTTTATGCTTTTCTGTGGTGCAGTAGATAAACCCCATGCCTGTTGAACCTTTTGGGACAAGTAGAATAAGGGGTTCAGAGGGGGGAGGACGTATAGGGTGGGGTGGGAGGGTAGAAGGGAGATGAAGCCAAGGAGCCCAAGGAGAAAAGGAAGTTGGGAAACTGGTGGTAATCATACAATTCTACTTCATGTATTTGAAATATGGAATGATGTGATATATGCATTAAATACTAACTAATAATCATAAATAAATAAAAGAAACTAGATAGTGTCTGGCTATCTTGAATAGTGGCATCTGGAGTCTTACAGTCTTAACTCAAAACAAGCAACTATTTAAGCTAGAAGTCGAATAAGTCCACACAGAAGAAGCACAAAACCTATGTGGACCAAAGAGAGCTAATAAGATTCAAACTTGGAAAGGAGAATACTACCTGTACTTAAACCCTAAATACCTGAATTAAGGAAGATGATAAATGATGGTAGTAGCTAAAACTCCATCTGCATGTTCATTACAGGGGATCAGTCTCTGGCAAATTCCTAATGCACCTTGACTAGCAACAGCAATTACCCAGAAATCAGGTGGTGAACATTGCAAAGGAGACTTTCCCAAGTGTATTCAGGCCAGAATGTAGTTTTATAATTTAAACTCCTTATGAAACTAATGTTAATTTATCCTAAATTTTCCATATGATTTCTATTAGATTGCCTTTGAGTTTCAAAGGTGAGATCAGTCCCTAAAAATAGTCATCATGCTTGATCAGTGAGAAAAGCAATGCCTTCAACTTGCCACCATGGCGACAACAATGGGCTTGAGCATAACAGTCAGTGGGAGCACAGTGCAGGACCTGGTGGTATTTCATTCTGCTGTTATTACAGTTGCTGTGAGCCAAATCTATCTGGACAAGCACCTCACATCAACAAGAATTCCATAGATTCGGGAATTTTTGTCCATGCACCTGCCCCCAGGCTCCGCTTTCCCATACGCTGCCTGTTCAGGACCATCTGATGTGAACCCTGACAGAGCAGTTGGTAGTCATAGCTGGGAACTATCTAGTTCTACTTTTAAGGTGGTAGAGGTTGATTTTATTTGGATAATTTAGTCATTTAGAGTCCTAATGGCACTGTTTGGTGTTGTAGGGGAGAGATGAGACCCCCAATTCTAA
Source organism: Nesogale talazaci (assembly GCA_004026705.1). Lineage (NCBI taxonomy): Eukaryota > Metazoa > Chordata > Mammalia > Afrosoricida > Tenrecidae > Nesogale > Nesogale talazaci. The sequence goes on along the minus strand of PVJH01011801.1, from coordinate 25,284 downwards.
TGTAATTTATAGCCACATATTTATTAAGTCTTAAATTGAACAAAGTCAAAGATAATTCACCCGTCCGTATAAGGAAGGCCATCAGCATGAGGCCATAAGGGCATCCAAGGATTTCCAGAAGGCTATTTAAATGAGACATAAGAGTACAGGAGAAGCTTGCAAAAGCATGAGTAGTGACAGATCTCAGTTGCTGATGGGACGACATAAATGAGAATGGACCGTGATTGGAACACATACATGAAGCTAGTTAGAAACGCTCATGATTGTGAGACTCCAAAACCCAACATCTCATCAAGGACATATCCAAGCAAGTCCTTCAGGGCTAGCCAACCCTCTTGGAGTGGCTAGGGGAACAGTAGTCATCTGTTTCTTAATACAGTGGGCCTGAGGACAAAGTTGTCACATAGATTGTCAGGAATAGTTCTTTATAAAACCCCAAAGTCACTGTCAATGAGTCCATCGTGGCTCAGGGTAAACTTGTAGAATTGGGTAGGACCCCTGGTAACCTTCACAGAACAGTTCTGTCAGCAAGTAGTGATTTAATCCAATATTTGTGCTTCTGCTATTAATTTCCCTCAGTGCAATGTCTTCCAGGTTCATCCTTGTCATGAGTTGTTTTTCAGAATTCTTATTTTTAAAAATAGTTCTATGAACATGATAAACTCTTAGTGCTGACAAACAAAATTTCATTTCCTAAAAGATAAATTTAAGAAGGTACTCAAGACTAATATTAATATTAACCATTGTTTCTCTTGTACACATTTATCATTTTGAGGGTATTTAAGAAAAATCAATCTAAGAGACAGAAATTAGATTTTCTCTACAGTAGTTGGTCTCCTGGGTAGCCTTGAAATTAATCTGCTCCTTCATGGTTGCTCATCCTGAAAGTAATGCACACATGAATGATACATGCCCAGGATCCAAAGCATCCCTTGTGAATTAGTTGACAAGGCAAAAATCTACTGACCGAAAGTAGAAAAACTTTCTTCTACTTGTCTATCAGACATTTAGAAAAAAAAGAGGACAACACTCAATTCACATAAAGGAGTTTGACAGTGAAGTAAGGAAAAGGCAAAGCAGGATCGGTAACCCTAATTTCAAGTAAGCCCATAGTTTTTTATAAAGTTTTACAAAAGGAAAAAACCCTGGGTCATAACTCAAAGTATGCATGGATTCTTATGTATGAATTTTGAAAATGATAAAAAAAATAGTACGTCACCAAAAAGAAAGCATTACTCAGATATGATCAAACAAAAATGTGTATTTTATTCTCAGTAAAACCTATCAGTTTCCATCTCAGATAGTTTCAGAGAATACGTCTTCTTGACCTTTCCATTCTCAACCCCACTTCTTACGACCCAACTTTTTTTTTGAGCCACTGGTTCATGAAGATAGTGAACACTTGATCTAAATTTCCCCATTGATGATATATAGAGCTCCAAATATGTCATAGACACCACATCTGACCTTCTCTGGCTACAAAAGAGCAAAGGAGAATATAATTCCACATCAGGCCAAGTCCTAAGAGGGGAACATCAGACATAGATCCACCATCCAATCTCCTTTACTCTGTTCTCCACCTTATTCATTCCGCAGGCCAGGAAGCTTGCCAATGTGTCCTGGAATCTTATTGCGGGTATTGCCACTGCTCCATGTTGAATCTAGGAAATGTTGCATTTGTGACTTTTTTTCTTGATTACTAGGAGATTTCGCTTTTCCTCTTCTGGGATAGCTCACTTTATACACAGAGAGAGGGCAAAATGGACCAATGCTCTTAGTAGAGTCTCACCCACTGAAATGCATGTGCCCCTCATTAACTGGGGGTTTCACAAATTCTAGATTGAAAACCCAGACTGGATAATTCAGCTGTGCCACAGCGGCTGGAAATAACTCTAGTCCTACAAATAAGAGAAAATAAAACAGAAAATGTTATTTCCTTCTCTATCATTCCTTTCATAAAATTGACCTCTTCTATAATTTCAATGAGTCATGATATGGTCACTTTGTGGCATCTCAATTTTACCATTGATCCTTTGTTTTATTTTGTTTTTAAATGAGTGCATGCCAGGACTTTAAGTTCAGGATTTATAGAATGGTGACAAGGTGATAGTGGGGAGAAAACCATATCTTTCTATAGTAAAAACATCAAGCTCCCTTATATCATCTTCTAAGCACCCAAAGAAAGCATGCTTAGTCATCCTCAGGGATATGCATTTCAAAGGAAAATCTAAAAATGTGGGGAAGATGGAGTCCAAAATGCTAATTCTCTCTTCACTTAATTTATAACTTTTACATTTTCAACCATAGCAAATAAAGAATTCAAATAATGAATTCATCATAGTGTGTGTGTGTGTCAATCTGGGTAGAATAGAGAAACAAATTCATACACATGCATATGGCTATAAGGGAAAGGATTATATGCAAGAGGAATGGAATATTGAGAAAGCATTCCAACCCAGTCCAGTCCAAGGCCATAAGTCCGATATTATCCCATATGTCCAATACCAGTCTGTAAAGTCTTCTTCCAACTCACGAAGTCACAGGCCAGTGGTGCAGACTCTTTTGTATCCAGCTGTGGTAGAGGCGTCCCGGTGCTGGCAGGGGTCTCCCCATGGTTCCTTGTTCCCAAGGCTCAGGGTCCATCAGCAGTGTCCATTGGTGGTAGAAGCATCTCAGCACTGGCAGGGGTCTCTGTGTGGCTTCTCAGGCCCACAGGCCTGGTTCCATCATGGCAAGTCCATGTGGCCTCTCTGCCTCCTCCATTCTCCAGGAATCAGAATTCATCCATGTACTGTCTTCTCATCTTGTCAATAGACCGACTCCAAGAGACTGAGAGCCAAAAGTCTCTTCTCTAATTAGGAAATACCGTGAGACTTCCCAGAATTCTCAGGAAAAAACCAGGCCCACACAGAGGCCTCATTGGCTGCTCATTGGCTTTCTCCAGATGAACAGGCTACCCTCCACCCCTACATCCCAATCATGAAATTAACATCACAAATACCTGACCACCAGAGCGTGTTTCATCCCTGAAAGCAAGTAAGAAATCTGGCTGAGATAAATTGACTGCTTCATAATCTTATGAAGACTTTCTCCCTAAATGGCAGTGCTTAAAATTTTAGCCCTAAAATGTTAGGGTTTTGAGAATGAAAATACCAATGCTGACCTTGTAGGCAGAGCTACACTCCACTGAGAAAGTTATTGTTGAGGAAAATATGATAGCCAAGAAAAGAATAAACACAGACCAGATGTTACAGTATCTGCTGTCTTCTGGTCTAAATTCTATGAGGAAGTTGGTAAGACACAGAAGATGATAAAAACCATTCCCCTGAATTAACTTTGCACAGTTTTGCAGTTTCATTTTATGTGTGAAATCAATCACTTGATTGATTTTTACTGAACAGTAATAAATGTATAGTTAAAAGTTTATTGTAGGCTCAAATTGTCTATGTGTCAAGGAAAGTGTGTGTGTGAAGGAAATTTTACCTGATGCCTTTCAAGAGTTATGCCACATCTTTCTGCTTCCTGTGTATCATTATTTGAGCTGAAAAACAGGGCCTTTCACAGAATAAAAGCTGTTTGAACAGTTTATAAGAAATTTGTATTTAAAAACAAATTGCTAAGAATAGAGCAACTGACCAAATTCAGGAATGCATATGGTAGCCAACTAAAAAGTAGTGGAGGGAAAGAAAAAAAAGACAAAAACAGGGGAACAGGATACCAAATCGCTGAAGGGGAAAGTATTGTCTCTATCTGCACAGGAAAAAATAGACCAAACTTCAACCTGGTGCTCCAGGATAAGAATGACACATACCAGCATGAAGGAGGGAATCAGTAGAAAGGTCTGAGAGGCCAGACCCAATCACAACTATGTGGGCAGCCCCACCCCCACCATCAGGGAGAGGGACATATCTGATGAGGGTACACAGGGGCAAATGATGGAGGAGGAAGAGAAAATGGAGCATACTCTGACCCACCAAGCTTTGAGGATGATATCCCTGATCAGAGCTGTCAATGCACAAAGAGGACCATGTGGCTCGCCCCACAAGGAGAAATGGCATCCCTCACGACCCATAGCCCTACAGGAGACAACACGGGAGACACAGTGAAGGAAGTATGCCCGATCTGACCCTGCCACACCAAGGTAAAGCACTAAGGGCATGCAACAGAATGGTAAGGGGAGCAGAGCTTGGAAGTCCTGAGGGATGCCAGGGACTGGCATCCCATCAGATTTGACTGAAAAATACTCCTAAAATTCTATAAACAGACCTTGAACTATTTATAGACTTTTATTTATTTTTGTCATTTTTTTATTGTTGTTCTTTTCTTTTGTTGCTTTGCTCTGTCTTGTTTGTTATGCATATTATTCTCTTTACAGGTCTATCTAGATAAGATAGATGGGATAAACAATCTGGAGGAGAAAACAACAGGACTGGTAGTTCCAGGGGGACATAGGAAAGGGAAAGGAAGGGAAAAGGAAATGGGTCTTAACAAATCTAGGGACAAGGAAGCAACAAGTGATTCAAAATCTATGGTAAGGAGGATGTAGGAGGTCTGGTAGGGCTTGATCAAGGGCATTATAATCGAGAAGAACTACTGAAACCCAAATGAAAGTTGAAAATGATAGTGGGACAAGAGGAAAGTAAAAGGGAATAGAGGAAAGAACTAGGAGGCAACGGACATTTATTTGTTTGTGTTTTTTTTTGGGGGGGGGCATCACTGCCCTCTGGTGGTGGGAGTAGGAGGCCCAGCCTTTGCTCCTGTGGAGCTGCTGCTGGAATTGTACCTCCATCCCAGTGGGCCGCAGTCCTATGCACAACCACTACGCCACCGGGGCTCAGCCAAGGCAACGGACACTTAGAGAGGTCTAAATATAAAGTATATTTATATATGATGTTGGGGAACTAGATCTGTGTGAATATATTTATAGGTTTAATATTAAGGTAGCAGATGGAAATTGGAGCTTTACTCAAGTACTTCCTCAATGCAAGACCACTTTCTTCTATTAATCTGACATTCCATGATGCTCACCTTCCCAACACTATAGCTGAAGACAAAATGGGTGCATAAGCAAATGAAGTGAAGAAAGCTGATGTGCAGCTTTCAAAAGATATAGCGTCTGGGATCTTAAAGGCTTGAAGATACATAAGTGGTCATCTAGCTGAGAAGCAACAAAGACCATGTGGAAGAAGTACACCAGTGTGGGTGATGGTGAGGTGTTGATGGGATCAGGTGTCAGGAATCAAAGTACAAAAATCATATTGTTGTGAATGAGGGGACTGCGAATTGAAGACTAAAAGGGTCACAGGAGGAAATGACCCAGTCAGAGTATAGTATAATAACGATGAAACATCCACACTTCCTCTAGTTCTTTAATGCTTCCCCCCACCCCACCCCCTACTATCATGATCCCAGTTCTACTTTACAAATTTTGACAGTCATGTACCTATGTCAATTTCATGATTGAGATGTAGGGGTGGAGCCTAGGCTGTTAATCTGGAGATAGCCAATGAGGCTTCTGTGTGGGCGTGGCTTTCTCCTGAGAATTTTGGGAAGTCTCGCAGTATTTCCCAATTGGAGAAGAGAGACTTCTCTCTCAGTCTCTGCGAATCAGTCTCCAAGATGACGAACTACTGACAAGGCAAGATTACAGCATCCAAGGAAGTGGAGGAGCCGAGGAGAAGCCACACAGCCTTACCCTGATGGAACCAGACCACTGAAGCTGGCAAGCCACATGGAGACCCCTGCCAGTGCTGAACTGCTTTTACCACCACTGGATGCTCTTGATGGGCCCTGATCCCTGGAAGTGAGGAGCCATGGGGAGATCCCTGCCAGCACCGGGACTCTACACCCACTGGCCTGTGACTTTGTGAGTCAGAAGGAGACTTTATGTAGACGAGCATTGGGCCTATGGCTAATAGGACTTTATGACTTTGAACTGGACTAGGTTGGGATGCTTTCTCAATGTTCCATTCCTCTTTTATATAAATCTTACCCTTATATCCAAATGCATGTCTATGAGTTTGTTTCTCTAGTCTATCTGGACTAACACACAAATCCAACTAGACCAGAGGATGTACGGTGGTACAGATTGGAGCTGGATAGCAGGAGGGGAAGAGTAAGGTGGGGTAAAAAAGAAGTACTGATCACAAGGATCTTCTTTTCTGTTATCCTCCCTGGGGTATGGATAACAGAAAAGTGTGTCATGGGAGACATTGGACAGTATAAGATATGACATCATAATAATAATTTATAAATTATCAAAGGTTCCTGAGGGAGGAGGGCAGGGCAGGAGGGAAAAAATGAGGAGCTGAAACCAAGGACTCAAGTAGAAAGAAAATGTTTTCGAAATGATGATGCCAACAAATGTACAGATGTGCCTGACACATACGATGGATATATGGATTGTGATAAGAGTTGTTTGAGCCCCCAATAAAATGATTTTTAAAAGATAAACAGAGCAACTGAAGGACTACTATAGCATAGATATAGTGAGGTAGGAAACAGAATGATCAGTAAGAGGTACATGCAAAAACATATCTGAGTATTCTAAATCTTAAAAGATGATCATATGAAGAAGAGAAGTATGCAACAGAAAAATGACTCTAAGACTTTTACTACACACCACCAGATTAGCACTCTACTCATAAGCACAAAGTTTGTATTCCAAACCCACCACTAATTATTTCTCCAAGAAAGATTTATACCCTCCGAAACCTCACAGCGGTTCTCAACCTGTGGGTTGCAATCTCTTTGAGGGTCAAACAACTCTTTCACAGGAGTCGCCTGACTTGTTACAGTAGCAAAATTACAGTTATGAAGCAGCAATGAAAAGAATTTTCTGCTTGGGGATCACCACGGCTTGAGCAACTTATTAAAGGGTCACAGCATTATGAAGATTGAGAATCACTGTCATAGAGGGTCTCTTTGAGGTGCAATTACCTTCATGGCAGTGGGTATGGTGGTCCAATGAAAAATAGCCAAAAGTGCTAATTTCTTTTATAGATATTGAAATGTATTTTGAAACATGACATGAGGATTCTAAAAAGTAAAATCTGATTTAGTTTATAAATAGCATATATGAGGGAGTAACCCACAAAAAAAAGCAAAATGGAAATAAAGCTTCGCTAGGCAAAGCTTTCGTAGTGCGCATTTTCCCCAGGAGGTGAGTATCAAGCAATTGGCTCTGAGTTAGTGTACTCAGTGGCATTGCCTGGGAAGGTTCTGTCTGGTCACAGTGAATTTTTTTCGTGAAAGCAGCTTACTTAAACCTCAGTTTTTGTGTTGGCCAATTTATGAGAAGAGGGTGAAACTGTGAAATTGTGTTTCCTGCTCAGGAAAAATGCCACAGACACTGTTGTGATATTGAACACAGCATACAAGAACAGCGCTGTAGGGAAATCATAAGTGCAGAAGTGGTTTTTCTCCATTCAGATGGGGTGAAATGTCAAATGATGACAAACCTCATTCTGGACATCCATCAACTTCTTTTGCAATGAAAATGTTGACTGGTAATATGTTTCACCAGGTCCGACTGTTAATCAAACCTTCTATTTAGAGCAGTGGTTCTTAACCTTCTGAATGCAGTGGCCCTTTCATATATGTCCTCATGTTGTGGTGACCAACCATAAAATTATTTTCGTTGCTACTTTTTAATGGTAAGTTTGCTACTGTTGTGAATCGGGCAACCTCTGTGAAAGGGTTGTTCAACCCCCAAAGGGGTTGCAACTCACAGGTTGAGAACCACTGATTTAGAGATTGTAAAAAGATAGAGTAACAGTGTATGGTAAAAAAGGCCTGATTTGTGGCAGAAGGGGCACTTGTTTTGTCACCATGACAATGCACCTGCTCAAGAAGGCATGTCAGTGTGCCAGTTTGGGGCAAAAAACAGCATGCCGCTCTTGCACCTTACTCATCTGACCTCGCTCGGTGAGACTGCTTTATAGTTTTTGCAAATGAAGAGGGACATGAAAGGACAGTGATTTGACGACATAGAAGAGGTGAAGAAAAAAATTAAGGTGATGCTGTAAGCCATCCATACAGATAAGTTTGAAAAATGTTTCTAAGAATGGATCACAGATTTAACAAATGTATCATGAAGTATACTGGAGAGGAATTTAAAGGTGATAGGTTATTTGGAGGAAAAAAAATTAAGTACATAGCTTTGAAAAAATCTGTAATATTTCATAATAGTTGATATGTGTATGAGTTTTTACATCACTGTACATAGCAACCACAAACATGGAATATGTGGAAATGATTATGGAACAATGATGAGAAATTATTGACACTGATTTTACTTAAAAAGTCTCAGTTTGTAAAAATCTCTTCTGCACTCTCAATCAATGAGCAGAATCCATTCTTTATTATCTTGTAAATCACACACTAATGAGCCTGTTTTATGGCAGTTGCAGTTCATAAAAATGCTGCTACCATTCCATGTGCTCATATTGTTCTTTCCCAAGGTCACTTTGTTCTTGTATATTTTCTGTCTTCAGAGCAGTTTTGACCTTTTCCATGAAGTAGAGGGTTAAAGAGTGGAACTCAGGAATTTGGGGTTATAGAAGGACAATTTTAGATGCTTCACGTCCACTGGGGAAATAGATTAACAAGAAGATCAGCGATTTTGCCAGATTGAGCTAAATCCCATAGCTTTCGTGTGGATTTTTGAAAGTGATTTTATAGAACCCAAAACTCAAAAAATTGATGATATTGATGCATCTATCCTTTTCCATTCCTGTATGCAAAATAAAAACTGGCCTTTGTACTTTTCCCCACCCTGCCCCACCCATAAATATTTCTCCTCCTTACCCTAATTCATTTTCATGTTCAAAAGAGGAAAAACAATTGCTTTTAATACTTGCAAAGGCAAACAACAATGGAAGTTGCAGGTTTGTTTTTATATTTGTTTTAATGTTAGTCTCGATTTTACTGATGATTCTCAGGAGCAAGTATGCATACCTAAAATGTATTTATATGTATGAAAATATAGTTTTGTAGAGATGTACAAAAAAGTATTAATGTTGATCAGGTAAATTATAAAGAACTCAACAAAGGAGCTTCAAAAAATTTGCAGAAAAATGAAAGGAAACAAACAAGGAATATTTTTCCATGAACTTTTTAACGCCTCCCTCATATTTGTAAAACGATTCCACTAAAATGTGTCACATCCCTTCCATTGTCAACAGTGAAATCATGCCTCCAAATCAATAGCTAGTCTTTGTAAATATGTTAATCCTTTTAGGGAAATGAAAGCATTTTTTTAAAAAAAGATACTTATTCCACCATCATTTAAAGTTTGAATATAGCAAACATGAAAATATTTTAAATAATATTCTACCATAAAAAATTAAACTGGAGAAACATCCATAGCTTCATAAGTACATGTAATATAAATAGAGAACATATAATTGGAAATGCTGTCAACATTGGAACATCGTCCTACTGATATTCTCAAAATGTCTGATGTCTTTTAGTTTTATAGTAAAATTTTTCCCAACGACAGTTAACATCTTTAAAGAAATTGGCCTTACAATGCTAATAAAATCTGCTAGCCCCTTGTAGAACAATGCGCTACATTCTTTTGCACTGATCTATTAACCAAACACACTAACAAGAGCATAACCTTTAGTCCAGGATGTCAACTTCAGGCAATGACAAACAGGCAATAAAGAAATATTCAAATAGAATAATCTTAAGGATGTCAACTTCATGCAATGACAAACAGGCAATAAGGAAATATTCAAATCCACACAGTAGAATGTTTCCCTCCTCTTAGAAATCAACCAATGAAATAAAATCTATCAACTTATAATTGAATTAATTCAGGAAAACAAATTGAGACTTACATAAACTTTTTTTAGTATATGTGCTGCCGAATCGAGCACTACATATACATGTTTTATCTCATCACTCAGTCATCGACAGGAATTTTTCAGGCCACCATGAATGAACAAAGGCGAGTTCCCTCCAAATTGGTAATAAACTGTGGTCCTGATTCTTCCTATTTTTCAGGTACAGCCAAATCTTTATCTGTATAAGTTTTCTGACATTAGCAAAAATTAGTGTGGCTGTGAACTGTCTTTTTTCTCTGGGTGCAATCGCATCTCTTGCAATCTTGTCACACTCAATATCAAACTGCCATCTTTCAAGGACCTCACCACGTTCAATATTTGAGATGACCACCACCAGCTTCGGAAGCCAGCCTTTGTTTAATCAGTCTTTCACCTGTGTTGCCACCTTCTTGAGCTATTTTATCAGCTCAGGATCCGTCGTCACAAGCAAAGTGAGTTCATATTTTTGCACTCTCATGACGGTTTCAGACGGAGATAGGCCACGTTGATATAAGATGCTGATATAATGCCAAATGAAAGGAACCCTGGTGGCGTAGTGGTTGTGCGCGGGACTGCGGCCCACTGGGATGGAGGTTCGATTCCAGCTCCACGGAGCAAAGGCTGGGCCTCCTACTCCCACCACCTGAGGGCAGCGATGCCCCCCCCCCCCCCCCCCCCAAAAAAAAAGAGCAACGAAAGGAACGACAGTTCCAGCACTCCCACCGAGGGTGACGCCCTGCTCCGCAGGGAGCTGCAGCGCCATTGGCTGGGCCTGAAGACAAAGGGGCACACTTTCATTGAGTAAACAGGCAGCAAGGCAGAGGCTCAGGTACATTTCCCTCACACTGCTTTCAAAAGTAAAGTAGCTATCCCATGGCAGGTCCTTCGCACAGGGCAAAACAAAGTATTTTAGCAGATGCAACTGATGATCCTTTTTACTGCAGCTACTAAAATATTTTCAAGTATTTAGTATAAACAAGTCGAGGGTCACAAGCATATTTTCCCTCTTGTATCGCCTCAACTTCTAGTCTCGTCTTCCATTCCTTTTTCCTCAGGATGCTACTCTTTGATTTTCCAGAAAGTCCTTCAAGTAGGGGCATTGGAAAAGACAGAAACTTGCTTCAAATGAACCCTACGCTGATACTGTCTTATTAACATAACAGATAAAATCAATTCCCCAATAGAATTTTCACCACAGATATCTGGGTCAAGATTTACAATCCATATTTGGGAGCACGTAAGTCAATACGCAATGCGCCCATTTTTAAGTCCCATCGAATTTTCTAAATGAAAAATTAATGTCTATTTCTTCATGATCTTATGCCAACAGCTGGTATGACCTAATGCTGACACTGGGGGGTGGGGGAGGAGATGCATTGTTTCTATTGCTATTGACTTACCTCTCTTGCTCTGACATCTGAAGGGGAAAAAAAGACGGAGAAATACATTTTTGAGAAGTATTGTTTTCCCTTTTTGAGTTTCCAGGGGTCACTTCTCTGACACCATGTTCCACTATGTAGTTATGGATCTCAATGGCCTGCCTCTGCAGGGAGCCAAATGTCTAGTGGTCACTCTCATTGTCTTGATCCTGCAGATACATATTGATATATGAAATTTCTTTAAAGAAATAACATTATGCATCTATTCACCAGTCTTTAGCAAACATTTAATGATAGTATTGTGATATCTGCTATATTAAAATTTTTCTTCTGTGAACACAATATTTCCAGGTTATTAAAATTACATTAGAGGGTCAGACTAAAGTTGGGAGTAAAGGAACATGAATTCACACCCCTGTTTAACGTCAGGACAGTGATAATGGGCTTATGAGAGTTGAAACTTGTATTCCCATTGTGTCAGGCAGGGTTCTTTTAGAGAAATAAAATTCAGGACACTGGTAATTATTTTATATATTTATATATTGAGAAAGGTATATAAGATAAGAAAGAAAAAGTTAACTATAAATCAATACAGATTGCTCAGTGCAACTCACTTGTGTGAGGCAACTAGAAGACTGGCAGTCCTTCAAGTCTTGAAAGCCACTGAGTAGTCCTCTGTAGAGCAATCCAGGCTATCTGGTTACAGGCAGCAAACAGCAGAGCAGGTCACCAACGGTCAGCCAGATGACAGTCCAACAGTCCCCAGCTCAAGAGACATATATCCCAGGAGCGTGGCGAAGTAGGGCTTGAAGGATCCTCAACTAACAGCTCCACAGTCCACGATTAGGTGTCCCAGGAGTAGAGTTGCTTGAAGGTCGAGGCACAGGACGAACAAGGCAGCTCTCTGGTCCGAAGATCTGGAAGCAAGAGAGAGGGTGGGACTTGCCGAGCCCTTCCTATCTCTGCCCTTCAATTCATCCAGCATGTTCATTGGCTGTGCTGTCACAACAGACCCACCAATCTTCTGTGGCCATGTTGGCATAACAAACCTACCCATCACACCCATTATGTAAAGGTCAACTGATCAACCAAACAACTTGGTCATTTTTCAATATCTGCTCTTTAAAATAAAGCAACTGAGATCAACTTTACCTAGTTTGTGAAGACAATAGCCAATATATTTGGATAAATAAATATCATATCCACTGTTAATCATTCTTTTTGGTATCCTACTCCCTACATAGCTAAATGTCAGTATTAGCTAAAACTTTCATTGATGAAGCAAACACCTGAACTAAATTTAATTCTCCTGTAAGCCAGGTATTCTTCATGAAGGAATGAAGGCACTCATTCAGTAATAATTAAGCAATCAAGGTATAAATAAGCAATATCCGTTGTCATGGAGTTGATTACAACTCACAATGATGTCATAGAACTGAAGAGGCCTGCGCCATAGAGCTGTTTCAGAGACAGAATCTTTTTTTTAATCATTTTATTGGGGGCTATGCAACTCCTATCACAAACAATACATAGATTCATTGTATGCAAAGCACATTTGTACATTTGCCATCATCATTCTCATAACATTTTCTTTCTACATAAGCCCTCGGTTTTAACTCCTCATATTTCCTCTCCTTCCCCACACCCCCCCATGAACCCTTGATAATTTATAAATTATTATTTTGTCATATTGTACACTGTCTAATGTCTCCCTTCACCCACTTGCCTGTTGCCCATACCTCAGGGAGTAAGTTACGTGTAGATCATTGTAATTCATTCCCCCTTTCTACTCTACCTTCCCTCCACCCTCCCCATATCGCCTCTCTCACCACTGGTACTGAAGGGAACATCTGCCCAGACTTCCCCAGGTTTCCAGTTCCTGTCTGTAACAGTGTACATCCCCGGGTCTAGCCAGATTTGTAAGGTAGAATTGGGATCATGATGGGGGAAGAGGGGAAGCATTTAAGAACTAGAGAAAAGTTGTATATTTCATTGTTGCTACACTGTACCTTGACTGGCTTGTCTCATTCCCTCGACCTTTCTGTAAGGGGAAGCAGAGACTGAATCTTGATAAATGCAGAGAGCCGCATCTTTCTCCCAAAGGAGAGCTAGTGGTTTCAAACTGCCAACTGTTTTGTTAACAAGCATACAATTGACTCAAGAACCTCACAATAACCTGCTCTTTTATATTTATTCGAAAATGAAGATGCAAACCTCTAGGCGAATGTGTACAACACAGTGTGGTAAGAGCTATGTGAGTATGCCTACGCTACGAAGTATTGTGAATCACAGAAATATGACATCAGTGATTTCTTATGTTTGGGAAAGGGGTAAAATGTAATGCTTCCATACTGATTTTTCCTGAATAGTTTTAATAGCAATTCCTTCCTTCACATTTACCCTATCACCATGCTAAATCAAACCACTATCACAAATTAACTAATCAAGCTGCACTGCTTCTTTATGGGTTTGCTGTTTCTCTACCTTTTTCTTAACTTGAAGATAAACTGCAAGTTTTCTTACTGAGTCACTTTTATTTCCATATTTCCTCATATGGAACCATCCAATCTTCAAAAATGAGTGATCCCAGGCAAGACTCCCTAAACTAATGCTCCATACATGAACTAAATCAAAACTTAATGTATTAAGTGAATCAAATGTGGGGGTCATTTCTTATGCAGAATTATAACAATACATAACCTGCAAAATCTAAGAAATGTGGCCATGATGGTCTTCAAAAGATGTGTCATGTAAGCTTGGCGACTGTGTCTACTTTAACACTAGTAAGGGGGGACTAAAAAGATGTATGTTCTCATTTGCATTACCTCCTTTGATCACATTCACTTCCAGGAAACTGAGCTGACCTTTGTGGCGCCAAAATAGGCAAATGGTAAGAGAAGAAAGGAAATGGTCCCTGCCATTATCATTCCTGTGGACACCTGTACTTTCATTCTAATTTGGATCTTGTCAGTGCATGACCTTTTGTTCTGTGACTTGCTTGTGACACAAATCTGTATTTCCAGGTCTCTTCTAAAAGAAGACAATAGCAAAAAATGGAAAGTTTAGGAGGTTTCTTGGAAACTCAGAAACATTTTTATTGACTAGGTGCCTCTGGTTTGGGTGCTATAAATTTAAAACAGCTCTCAATTTTCCTTAGTATAACACCTACTTAGTCATGTTGCTATAAATTCTTGATTTATGGAAAGCATTGTCAAGTGGTTGACATTGAGTAAACAGCACCATTATGGGCTGTTGTTGAAGTATGTGGATGCAGAAATAAGGTCAGTGAGAAGGACTCTATTAATAACATCGATGATCTGAACCTAAAGGAGCAGAGATGGAACTCAGGATTCCCAGGAATCATTTTATGACCCTACCAAAATGCAATAAAACCTCTGTCCACTGGGCCTGACACTGGAGAACTATAATTATAATGACTAATACTAATTGCATTCTTCTGATCTGCCAAGTACTTTTTCAAGGACTGTATTCAATCATTTGCTCTTCATCACAATTTTATGAAATACATGTGGAGTCCTCTTTTGTTGAAATCCCTTTTACAGGAGAAGAATAAAAGCAGACCTCTTAAGTAACTTGCCTAAGGCCTTGAAGAGCCTTTACTGCAAGTTCAGAATCCACAGCTGTAACTACAACATGATTGCATCTTAAGTTAACAATAGTTTCAATTGTTAATGTTTAATGAATAGGTGTTAAGAAGAGTGTAGAAAGAAAATATTATCTGAAGAAGCCCATTTATCTCTTTCTTACAGAACTCCACAAGAATCCCTTTAATTAATCTCATGCTCAAATACAAAGTATTTGGGGGACTTCTCTTGTGAGATGGCTTAAGGACTCCAAGTTTAATCATAAGTGTTCCTGTAGATGCTGTATTGAGAGTGCTTCAAAAGCTTCATAGGAAATGGTTACTTTCTTTTTGTTCCATTCTCTTTTTTGTTTTGTTTTGTTTTGTTTTGTTTTTTGGGCATCACTGCCCTCTGGTGGTAGGAGTAGGAGGCCCAGTGTTTGCTCCTGTGGAGCCGCTGCTGGAATTGAAACTCCATCCCAGTGGGCCGCAGTCCCACGCACAACCACTACGCCACCAGGGTTCAGTTTTTTATTCCATTTTCCACAAACTTTTGAAGCCATTTTGTATTTTCCCTTTGTGACAGCTTGTCAAGTCATAGCCGTGAGTGACAAGTGACTCCAACTACAAGGAAAAAATTATGATTGAGAATATATTTTGACCAGGAAGCTAAGATCACTTCCCCAGCTATACCATTTAACAATTATAGGAAACACTTCACCCTATTATCCCCAATGTTTTTATTTCTAAAGTGGATATAAGCGCATCTCAATGATAAGGATGGTATGAATATCTAATAAAATACTTTAAATATTGAGATAATAATGTACTTAAGGTGCTGACTAACAATCTAGCAGTATTCATGAAAGAACCACATAGAAAATGTTCAATAGACTTGTTTTCATCTTTCAGAATTCTCCAATAATTATAATTCTCTTCTATCTAACATTAATTTATTATTTTCTACAGTGGTTTGGAACTGATAATGGCCTCAAATCAACACTTTTTAAAAAATTATATAAAACCCACAGCTGCAGAATTACTTTAGACTCATAGAGGCCCTACCTAATTTCCAAAATTGCAGATCTCGATGCAAATAGATCACCTCATCTTTCTCCCATAGAGCAGCAGTAGGGTTTGAACCATTGACCTTGAACTCAGCAATTCAGTGCTTACCCAATAGTATAAATGGCATAAAATGATTGTTAAAAGGGTGAAAGAGTTAACAATGATAGGAAAATGATAGGAATTGCTGTTGCTAGGCGCCAGAGGGTCAGTTCTGACACGGAGCCACCCCCTGTACAATAGAACAAAACACTTCCCGGTCCTCAGCCATCCTCTGTTTGAGGCCATCGTTGAAAGCACTGCACAAGCATCTCCTTAGAGGCCTTCCTCTCTTTCTCTGCCCCTCTACTTTACCAAGCATGATGTCCTTCTCCACGGGTTGGTCTCTTCTAACAACATACCCAAAGGACATGAAACACCACCAACCTTGTTTATAAGTAGCGTTCTAGCTGTATCTCTTCCAAAACAGTTTTTTTTTTTCCTTTTGGAAATCCATAGTCCTTCCAATAGTCTTCACCAGCACCATGGTTGAAACGTGTCTATTCTTTGGTCTTCCTTATTCAATGCCCAACTTTCACCTACATATGAGGAGATTGAAAAGACTAGGCTTGTGTCAGGAACACCTTGGTCATCAGAGTAACGCTGTGTTTCCCACCCTTGGGAGAAGTCTGTGCAGCAGATTCACTCAATGCGATGCCTCTTTTGATCTCTTGACTGCTCTTTCCATGAGTGTGGACGCAAGCAAGACAAAATTCTGATCGACTTCATTCTTCTCTCCATCGTTTATGTTGTCCATTTGTCCAGTTGGAAGGACTCTGGTTTTCTTTACAGTGAGTTGTAATCCATCCTGAAGGCTGCAATCCTTGATCTACAACAGCAAGTCCTTCAAAGTCCTCCTCGCTGTCAGCAAGCCTGATTGTGCCATCTGCATGCTGCGGGGTATTAAAAGCCTTCCTCCAGGCCTGATGTCGCATTCTTCTTCATGTAATCCAGTTTTTCACATTATTTGTTCAGCGAAGGTGATTGAATACATATCCTGGGAGGATACAACCTCGACACACAACTTTTCTGATTTTGAACCATGTAGTATTCCCTTTTCTGTTTGTCACAATTACCTCTTTTTCCATGTAAGAATTCTGCATGACCACAATGAAATGTTTTGGAATTCCCATTGTTCTCAAGGTTCATCATAATGACTTATGCTCCAATTATGCTAATTGGGGTCTTTCCAATAGACCTGAGTGATGTGTTATTATAGTAATATACAGCGCAACAAGAGAGAGGTTTGGAGGGATGAAGGATGAGGAAAATCCAAGCACACAGTCTTCCCTTGATATATTGAAACAAGGATCGAATCTTCAACAGCGATCGACACTCCAGCAACAGAAGTCAAACATCTCTGTCATGGACTAGACTTTCATTCCTGATCCCCATCTCTTCTTTCATGTAGCTGTTCTCTGATATTATTTTCCGCGGAGTCCTCCTTTTTACTCTACCTGCTTATTCACCTAATTTGCTTATTTATGGTTTCTGCTATTCTTTTCTTGACATCACTGGGGCTTCTAACTGGTTCATCACAATTTGACCCTCTGCTAAGAATTTGCATTTACCTAATCATCTGGACATCTATTAGGATAAGTTAGGCATCTTGTTCAAATGCAGGTTTTGATTCAGTATACTTGGAATGCAAATGCAGATTCTCAGCAGGGGTTCCAAACATCCATAAAGCAGTTCACATGGCTGTCAGAATCCAACACAGACCACATCTGGTGTGCTTCACCCTGTGCTTGTCCTAAAACTTACCTCATTTCTCTTGCTCAAATTGCCAACAGAGAGATGCTTATTGATGCATACCAGAACATATCAACAAGAGGCCACTAATTACTCTATACCCTGACTGCTTTGGTTGGTTTCCTACCTTTGATCTAATTCATCAGTTCTCAACCTGTGGGTCTCGACCCCTTTAGGGATCAAAGGACCCTTTCATAGGGGTCACCTGATTCATAACAGTAGCAAAATTACAGAGATGAAGTGCAAACTTTTATGATTGGGAGGTCACCACAACATGCAGAACTGTATGAAAGGGCCAAAGTATTAGGACGATTGAGAAACACTGGTCTAGTTGTGATTAGAAAAGGTGGAGTCATGTAACAAATACTTTCACCTGTTCCTCTCTTCCAGCAAGAATTGTGATGGAGTCATTTCATTGTGTAGATGCTGTGAGTATGCAAGATACTATGCCTCAAAGACTTAAGGTTTAGAATCTTAAAGCTGAGTGGTACAGTTAAGATCAGAATAAACCATTCCCAATCCCATTCTCAAATTAGAAAAATAAATATATTTTGTTTTGTGTTTGTTAAAGAGATTCATACATTCATTGTTTTCTTTCTTTCTTTTTAAAATCACTTTATTGAGAGTTCTTACAGCTCTTAAAATGATCCATACATCAATTTTATCAATCACATTTTTGCATATGCTGCCATCATCATTTTCGAAGCATTTTTTTTCTATGTGAACCCTTGGTATCAGCTCCTCTTTTTTCCCTCCCACTCTTGTGAACCCTTGATAAATTATGTTATTGTTATTTTCATATCTAATGCCATCTGTCTTCCTTTACCCATGTTTCTATTTTTCGTCCTCCTGAGTGTGAGTATGTGTGTGTGTGGAGGGAAGGGGGTCGTTGACCATTGCAATAAGTTTCCCCTTTCTCCCCCACCTTTCCCTTACCCTCATGGTACCACTACTCTCATTACTGTTCCTGAAGAGTTTATGTCCTGAATTCTGTACATTCTTATCTATACCCAGTATACATACTTCCGCCTACTTGGATTTGCAAGGTAGGGCTGAGTCCCAATAGTGGTGAGGAGGAAGCATTAAAGAACTAGCAGAATGTTGTGTGTTTGTTCAAGTGCTATACTATACTCTGGCTAGTTCTTGCCTTCCTTGTGATCCTTCAATAAGGGGATGTCCAACACTCTACAGATTGGCTTTGGGTCTCCACGCCAACCCTCCTTGTTTGCATCAATATGATTGCTGTTTGGGGCTTTTCCGATGCCTGGTCCCTGATCCTTTTGATGCCTCATCATCACATAGGTTGATGACATTCACTATTTCTGACAGAATTCTTGAATCATAAAAATAATAGTCTTGTATATGTATAGAATCTTACAATGATCAAAATTAAGTTAAGCTGAATATGAATGAAAATCCAAATTAACAATGGCGCAAACAAAAAAAAGTGTTGTCTTAGTTCATTAAAAAGTTTAAAAGCAGCAATTCAAGAGTGATTTGACAGTTTCACGAATCATCCATGACCCAGCTTCTTCAGTCTTTCATTCCAGTATGCATGAATGGAAAAGCTTCATCCTCACCACCCAAAATGGCACCTAGAGTGCCAGCCATCACTCTACGTTTGAGGAAGCAAAAGGAAGGAAGAGTTCACTTCCTCCTGTCAAAATTATATAAATGCAATAAGCCCTCTTATATCTCTGTTGGTAGAACCTTGTCACACAGTTACACAAAGCTTCAAGAAGTGCCTGCTGGGAAAGAACCCTTTAACTGAATGACTAGATGCTTGAAGTTTTAAATCGACAGAAAAAAATACATGTTTAGGGAAATGAACAGTGGTCTTTATTACAGTCTCAACTTTTGGAAATTCATATCTATCTACCTATTCCTTCTCCAGTATGAATCATCCAAAGCCCTCTCACCATTATGGACCCCGGTGGTGTCGTGGTTTGTGTGTCGGGCTGCTGATCTAGAAGACCAGTGGTTAGAAACTCCCAGCAGCTCCGCGCGAGAAACACTAGGCTTCCAGCTCCTGTGCACAGCTACAGTCTGGGGACAGCTCAGCTGTCACTGAGAGTGAGTCATCGTTGACTCTACGGCAGTGACTTCGGTGTTTGGGTTTATTCCTGGTTATCGGAAGCTGCTCAAAGCCAAGCATTACTGAGTAATGTAAAGCTCCCTTGATTAGATCAAGATGTGGTCCTTCATAGTCTGTTGTTCAATAAATGGAGAGAAATTTGCCCCCACATACTCCAGCAAGAACGGCAGCCAAACTGCAATAAAACTTCCCATTTGGAAATGGCAAGAACACCATATTTGCTGGCCCAGGAAATCATGAACTCCAGAAATTGTGAACTCCAGCTGACAGAAGATGCCAGAACTGGCAGAGAAAGCTTGTATTTGGTTGTCCCCTGTGGATGCTTCCGCCCATTAGCTGTGACCCCTGTTTTCTTCTTTTATGAGAATTACACACATCCACTTCATGTCTAGATCTAGACTTTCTTGGTTTACACAGCTTTCACAGCCTGATATAAGTGGAGACCAAGGTTGGCTTTGAGAACTTCATTGTAGCAGGACACAGTAAGATTGAGGTCTCTGTTAATACAATTTCCTCATATCTTAGTAGGCTTATGGTATGTTTGTTATAATTAGTTTCACATGCAAACAACCAGATCTAATGTACACTTTACTTATTTGATTTTATCTTGGAGGCACTCATATTTTATCTACTATTGTGTCTATTGCCCTCCCCCTCAAATGAGTAGGGGACATAGTCACCATTTGGGAAACATAGACTCAAAAACATAGACTCAAATGGAGAACTTTAAGCAGCGACTTTCAGTACATCCAGTCCCATGGTCTGCAGAGGTCTTCTTCTGTACGATCTGTCTCTTACCAAGGAGAGGTGGTGAGTAAGGAGTGCCGAGTTGTGTCCACCACTTTAGCTGCTTTTATTGGGGTACAGAATAAGGGTTCTTAGGACAAACAAACAACCCACTGTTATGACTTCATCCGTCAACTTCAATTCATAATACTCCTCTATGAGATTTCCAAAACTGTAAATCATTCTGGAAGCAGAACACCTCATCTTTATCTCTCAGAGCAGCTGGTGGGTTTAAACCTGTGACCAAGTTTGTAGCCCAACACCTAACCCATAGAGTTACTGGGTCAATGACACCTCAATCAACAGGTTTCATGAAGAGTGTATACCACAGAGTACTCAGAGAGTGAATCATTCTCAATGAAGAGGTGTTTCCTTCTTCCTTTCTTGAAAATTGGCCTGCTCTTGTCTGAATTCCTCTCTGATTCTTACAGGAATTTACTGAAAACGGAACGACTTATCCAGCACACACTAGCATTCTGAACTGCTCTTCTGGTACTTCAGCTGCAGTACCTACGAGGGGGCTTAAGAAAGTTTGTGAGGAAAAAAATGGAATCCAAAGGTAAGGGAATTTTTCTGCAGATGGTTTGAATCCCTCACTTATAGGTAGCTTACAGAGGACAAGCAGCGGCAATGTGACCAAATATTTTCCTATCCCTAATGAGTTGTTAAGTATCTCGTATATTTAATCTGAGTCCCCATCCCCGGTGCCTCCTTTTCTTCGGCCCCCACCCTATTTAGCTGAGCTCTGACATGGCACCTTGCCTCCAGATCCACTTTCTGTGTTAGTTGGGGTGCACTTTGGAAGCATTTAAGCAGAACACACCAAGAGAGCAGAGTCTGTAGCAAGATACCCACATGCAAAACCAATTGCTGTGGAATTGATTCCAGTTCATAATGACATTGTTGGGCAGGGTAGAAACACTCCATAGAACCTCTCAGTCTGTAATCTTTATGAACACAAACCTACATGCCTTTCTCCTGTGGAGCAGCTGGTGGGTTCAAGTCCCTCATCTTCCGGTTAGTTGTTGAGCATTTTAACCACCTTTAACCATGTGGAGTTTTCTTTTTCTTTCACATAAAATAATTCTGCAGCTCAATATAATTGAACTCTCTCTGGAGCAAAAGAGGAGGCATGTTTATGAACCAGCAAGAGAAAGTCTCTTTAGAGTCACACTTAATGCCCATTATAAAATGTGCAGGGTCAATAACTTTGGGGTCCATGTCTGTAAAGCAGATTGTTGTAAGCCTGTATCTTCTCCACTTCTTTAGGTCACCCTCTGGACTTCAAGTTCAAGGAATCATTGGTAATGCTGGAACCTAGCTATTGCTATTGTTTTGAGTAGTAACAAAGTTTTCTCTTCCTGATCCGAGTCACCTGTCTTCTACCATGGTCCCTGAATCTGACAGGCTAAAATGGTCTCTTATAAGACCAGTGTTTCCCAAAATGGCCATTCTGGCCCAGTAGGGTGCTGGAATGCTCCAGGAGTACTGCAAAAGCAGAATATCTACACCATATCCTGCATTGTGGGCTATTTGATGAATTTTTTAATTGCTGGAAGGGCACTGAGTTATTTCTTTTCTGAAAAGGAGGTGTTAGACCACATAATTTGGGGAACCTATCGACATAACACAAAACCTTGTGTGGATAGATACAACAGGACAAAACACCCAAACCGACTCCACTGAATTGATTCTGACTCAAAGGGACCTGATGTAAGGTTTTCAAGGTGTCAATCTTTATAGAAGCAGATTGTCTCGATGCTCTCTGGCAAAGCAGCTGGTAGGTTTGAACCTCTGTCCTGGAGGTTAGCAGTCCAACAATTACCCAGTAACACCACCAGAGCTCCTGATACACCAAACAATGAAGAGTCAGTCTGTTTCCAAGACAAAAATGATGTTCACCGAGAAATAATGAAAATGCCTTAAACTCGGCTGCTTGTCAGGGCAGGAAGAGTCTACATCTTCTCCCTTCTTCTCCAGCATTTGAGGGCTGGCTAGCAGCCAACCCTTGTCTCCTATGAGCCCAGGAGTCAGAGGCTCCTTATGGTTTTGTGTCCTGGAAGCCTCACTTGTCTCACTCTAGTCCTATCCGGGCTCAGAAATCTCAAAATACAGCAGCTTTTTCTTCTTTCACTTTCATTGGCTTCTCATCGACAAGCACCCTGAGCCTTCCTGACCTCACCACATTACCCCCAAAATCTGTACTCTGGAACACAGCCGGAATACATCGCAGCTAACAAAATCCTGGTAAGAATGTAACATTATCCTCCCAGGACTGTTTGATTCTTGAAAGGCAGCTTTTGCCACATGGAAGAATGCTAAAAGAAGGTTTCAAGTATTCTAGTGAGAACTTTACCCTTTGGATAGAATATTTAGGGAAAAGTTTTTGTTTCAAAGAGGCACTGATGGGCTGAGCCCTGCTGGCGTAAGTGGTTGAGTGCGAGACTGCAGCCCGCGGGCTTGGCAGTTCTAATCCAGCGGCAGCTCTCAGGAGTAGCACTGGTAGCTCCCACAATCCCCAGAGGGCTGTGATGCCCGCCCCCCCACCCCCCGCAAAAAAAAAAATCAAAGAGACACTGACAAAGTAACTTTGGGGCTCAAATGAATCACACTACTACCTATGGCCAAGTAGGCTTATCTTTAAAGTATGTGATCCTGTGCATTGGGGCCAGAAAATGAGTTTGAGAAATGTTGTCATTTAGTGCACTCTAAAAGGAGAGGTGGCCTCATTTATTCCTTTATTCCTTTAAGCAAGCCTGGAAAGGCACTGTATACACAGTCCTCCTCACATTGATGAAGCCACAGGTTAAAAAGAAATGAGCCTCCATCACCCACATGTTGTAGATGAAAAGGCAATCGCAAACAACCCCTGATTCTCTGTCTGCCAGGAAGTCGCTGGCATCTCCATCCAAGTGCTGAACAAGTGAGCCTTTGTGTCCATTTATGATACATCCCTCTGAAGCGCTGGTATCCTGATTGGCAACTTTTCATATCTGGTCATCACAGAGCAGGGCTGGTTGGGAAATGGACAAGGGAAGGACCAAGAGAAGTGGGCGGCCTTGGACTGGCTTTGAGCCCACTGGGCAAACAAGTTAGCGCCATTCTCACACAGACAGATAGCTTTAAAAAATAATAAAAAAAATGACAAGGGAGTGTCCAGCTCCATTCAGAAGAAAGACAAGCAAATGACTCTCAGCTGTCCACACAGAAAAACAGACCCAGCCCTGTCGAGTAGTCAGAGCCATCACCCAAGGTAATGGAGATGGGATGGCTCTCCCAGCCCCAGCACAGTATACACTCCCACTCAGCAAGGGCGACATTGCTCGGGTCTCTGGACATGCCAGAGATAGGTGTATTTGAATGAGCTCCACTGGTCTTTACTTTCTAGAAAGAATCCACAGTCACACGTGTTCCTGCGAGAGAAGATCAGGTTTGCTTTTCTGAATGTTTCAGCCTTAATCTAATTATGTCAATGGAAGCTTTGTGGCCTTTTGTTTGGATTATGAGTCTGAAACACTGGGGTCCTATTTTAGGCTCCAACGTCTTGTGTGGCCATCTCTTCTCAATTCTATCTTCTTGTTAAGGTTTTTATTTTCTGAATCACTGAAGTGATTGTGGTGTTGGTGGGCAGAGACCTATCCAGGTTTCACTACTTTCCAGTGATTTCAAGACGAATGAACAGTTGTCAAGGACTTACTCTAAACTTGGCAGGGAGTAGGACCCAGCTTGCTACTCCTGTGCAATTACCGTCTTGGAGACCCACAGGCACCTTGTCCACAGGGAAGCTGTGGATCAGAATGGAGCTGATGGCAATGAGTTTAGTTTAGGGTTTTAGCAGTGTGCCAAGAAGTAGAGAAAGAGGAGGAAACATGAAGGAAGAACATAGAGACCCTATGTTCAAGAAGAGAATCTTGGGTGTGTAGTGGTTACATATGGGGCCACTGAACCCAACGTCACTCGTTAGAAACCTTTAGGTGCTCCAGTCGAAGGTGAGGCTTTCTCCTCCCCTAAAGACTGACAGCCTCGGGAAGCTACAAGGGCAGTTTCACCTTGACCTACAGTGTCACTTTGAAAACAATAAGAACAGTGAAGAAACTTCCAAAGTAAGTGAGATGGCAAAGCTTACATAATTCCCAAGAATAATACAGGCAATATCCAGTCACATGCTGAATTGAATGCCTTTTAGTATGGTAAGAGCTTGAAAATATAAATATCCTTAGTTATTGAGTTATTTTCTACCCCTTGTCTGTCGGTATGTTGGACTGTGGTGGCTTGCATGTTGCTGTGAAAAGGTTTCAGTGGAGCATCCAGACTAAGAACAGGCAATGAAGAAGGACTGGCCTGTCCAGTTCAGAGAAATCAGCTGCTGAAACTCAGGAAGAGGAGCAGGACATTGTCAGAGGTACCGAAAACGTTATGAGCAGCCAGCGCCATGACTGCAACAATGAGCTCAAACATAGCAATTGGCCAGCCAGCGCCGGGCAGGCAGGGTTTTGTTCTGTGGTACACAAGGGCGCTGTGACTCAGAAGAAACATGTTGGCACCTGACAAGAACAAATTGAGTGATGTGAGATATATTTTTAAAAACAGAATGGTCTTCTGGATAAAAGACAGAAAAGATAGAATGTACTAATCTCTAAAGAAGAGAGGTAGTTAAAAGGATAAGTAATTCAGGGAAGCAAATGGAAATAGAGGAAGGAACTGGGGGATAATGAACATTTATAGAAGTTCAAATACAGGGATGCACATAGGTGC